>LOJH01008096.1:14707-30053 GCA_001685095.1 Ellobius talpinus | reverse complement strand
ATATTAGCCCATTATTCTAGTATATGTTAGCCACATGGCTTGGTACCTTTTTTAGCCAGGTAGGTCACATCTTCCTTCTTTGATGTCTGGACAGGACTGTAGAGGGAGCTTCCCCCTACCTAGAATTCTCCTGTTCTCATAGCCCTATCTCTACTTCCTGTCTGGTTGTCCTGCCTATACTTCCTGCCTGGCTACTGGCCAATCAGTGTTTATTTAAAACACAATTGACAGAATACAGAATTGTCCCGCACCAAGCCTGATTTATATAGTGAGTTCCAGGCAAGCCAGAGGTACATAATGAGATCCTGTCTCAAAACAACAACAACAACAATAACAACAACAACAACAAACCAGGCAGGGAACTTGCAGCCTGGAGGCAGAGATGGTCTTAGAACTCAAATCCACAGGAACAGTGTGGATGGGTGCAGAGAAGGTGGCATGAGGCCCCTTCCCATCTAGGATCTGCCTCTCTCTTAGCTCTTCTCTTCACCAGTGCAGCTTCTAGCTCCCTGCAGACCAAAGGGAGGCAGAAACAGTTCCTGGCATGGGCAACGTGGAGCTGGCCAGCATATCTCCCTCTGATCCACATATGCCTCTGTGTGAAAATGGGTTTTAAAAAGTCACTCCTGGGCAGTGATTTCCAGTAGGTCTTCCCAGCATTGCCAGGGGCTGAGGAAGAGAGGATCTAGGAGTCCCTGCTCTGCCTAACCTTGCTTTCTCACTCCCAGCTCCTAACCTGCCTTAATCTTCCTCCCCCTTCCCATGGGCACTCCTCTCCCCATCATCTTCCCTCTGCCTTCCCTGATTTCCCCCGCCTCTCCCTCCTCCCTGTCTTCCTCCCACCTCTGCCCTTCCCTCACAACTGCACATCTCTTCTGTCTCAGTGACAAGTTGTCCCTCCACCCCCATCCCTCCTCCTCGTTGGAGGAGGAGGTGACATTCACTGCTGGGGGAGGTGGCTGCAGAGTGCAGGTGGCTGCTGTGCTGAGCTGGGGGCTTGGAGTAGAAACTCAGTGTTCCCTGCTTCAAATCCTACTTGCTCCAGCCACAGCTGAATGACCTTGGAGAAGTCATTTCACATCTCTGTATCTCAGAACTAGAGAGGACTATTCATAAGACAGGGAGGTAGTATACAGTGGCTTTGGCACATAGTAGGCTCTCAACAGGTTTCCCTCCTCGCTTGTTGGTGGTAGAATAGATGGTTCTGGGGACCTCCAGCCTTTCCAGGGAAAAGATGGTCATGGCAGTCACCAACTGCATCACCATTAAGTAGGTGAGACTCTTGGGATGCATACAGTGTAAATGATAACAGCTAACCTACACGACACTTACAGGGTTCAGGAGTTGTTCCAACAGGTTTGTATTACCTTATTTGACCTTTAGTACATGCCTGTGAGGGGGATACTATCAGAAGCGCCTTTTTGCAGAGGAGATAGGAGAGGCACCATAGCTCACCAATGTCGCTCAGCTGCTTAGATGAGAGTCAGGGTGTGATGCCCTGTGGTCTGGCTCAAATCCATCTTGTCGGCCTCACTCTGTGACTAGACGATTACTGAATTGTTTTTTTAATGTTTATTTGTCTTAATTAAAAATTGAAATTTATTTATTAATTTTATATATTTAAGTATTTTATGTGCATGGGTGTTTTGCCTACTTGACATATATTATATGACATTTGCATGACATGTATTATAACACCCACAGAGGTTAGAAGAGGGCATAGGATCTCCTGGAACTGGAATTATGCATGGTTGTGAGCTGCCATGTGGGTGCTGGGAATTGAACCCAGGTCTTCTGAAAGAGCAACTAAGTACTTTTAAGCACCAAGCCATCCCTCTAGCCCCTTATTTTAATCTTTATGCTTATCTATGTGTGTCTGTTCAGCTGTATATGCATCACACGTGTGCAATGCCCATGGTGACCAGAAGAGGGCATCAGATTTCTCAGAGCTGGAGTTACAGGCTGTGAGTTGCCCAGTGTGGGTGCTGAGAAGAGAACTCAGGTCCTCTGCAAGTGGCCAGTGCTCTGAAAGGCGGAGCCATCCCTCTAGCTCTTGATCCTTAGCATTTTAAATAATGAGGGAAGATATACATGCACTTCCTTTTAGTTTTTTTGTGGTGTTCGGCAGTGGAGCCCAGGACCTGGTGCTTGATAGGAAAGTGCTCTATACAGCCCAAGAAGTACAAGCAAGAAAAAGTAAAAGATCACTTGAACCTAATCTCTTGACCGCTGGTGACGCTCTTGCCTGTTTACGGCTCATTGTTGCACTTCTTCTGTATGTCAGGCCCTCAAGAATCAGTGTGTTATGTTAGTGCTTTTCCCATGACGGAGGCATGCTGCCTGTACTGCTTACATAGCTGCCACTCTCGCTTATAATACACCTCCTTTGGCCACCATATTCTTTATTTATTTACTTTAATTTAAAAAATGATGCATTTATTTTATACATTTTTGTATCTTGCTTGCATGTATGTGTGTGTACCGTGTGCATGTATGTGTGTGTACCGTGTGCATGTTTGTTTCCCAAAGAGGCCTGAAGAGGGTGTTGGGTCCCCTAGAACTTGAGTTATGAATGGATGTGAGCAATTATGGGGGTGCTGGGAACTGAACCCAGGTCCTCTGAAGGAGCAGCCAGTGCTCTTAACCACTGAGACCCTGTTTGAAGGATGAATGAATAAATAAATGAATGCATGAATTCTAGGACTGAGGATATGACTCTGCTGATAGAGTGCTTGCCTATTTATGAGATAGGGTCTCATGTAGCCCAGGCTGGCCTTGAAATTACGATGCAGCAGAGGATGATCACGTGTTCCTAATCCTCCTGCCTCTACCTTCTGAGGGCTAGATTACAGGTGTGTACCACCACACCTGGTTTATGCAATGCTGAGCATGGAGCTCAGGACTTCCTAGATGCTAGGCACACACTGTGCCAATGAGAGTACATCTCCGGCTCCTTGCCAACAACATTGACATTTTCATTATATTTATTCATTCATTGTGTGTATATTCAGTGTGTGTGTGTGCGCGTGTGTGTGTTGGGGGAGCATTGTGCAGTGGCATGCCTGTGGAAGTCAGAGAACAACCTGTGGGAGTCAGTTCTGTCTTTTTTTTTCCTCTTGAGACACGGTCTCACTATATAGCTTTGACTGTCCTGGAACTCGCTCTGTAGACCAGGCTGGCCTCAAACTCACAGAGATCCTCCTGCCTCTGCCTCCGAGTGCTGGGATTAAAGGTGTGCACCACTATGCCCAGCCCAGTTCTGTCTTTTCCACCAGGAACCAAACTCATGTCGTGGGACTTGGCAGTAGGGACCTTTACCTGCGGGGCCAAGAAAAAAAATTGTGGTGTGTTCTGCCATGGGAAGGTGCCCGGTTTATCTGGCCACGCTTCCTTGGGTGGACAGCTGGTGGCTGAGGCCTTCATTCTCTCCTATGTGACGCCTTTGGTTGAGTTGTCAGCTGAACCGAAGTGTCCACGTGGAGTTGTTGACTGGAAGGGAACTGCCGGGTTGCCCTGGATGACAAGCCACCCTCTGTTATTGGCACATGCCACAGACATATAAAAGGGACATACAGACAGCAGAAGGAGGCCTAGCATGGCTGGGCATGGCTCCTGGGAAGAGAGAAGCCAGGCACTGGCATCAGTATTGCCCATGTATGTACAGTCTGCACTCTCCCAGCGGCTCTGGCAGCTGAGGAATGTCTCCTTCATGACCACTGAGCTATCTCTACGGGCCCCATCGTCTCTCTCTTTACAGTTGTAGACAGGGGACTCTTTCTCAAGTTCATAGAGCTAGTGTGAGGTGAGGCTGTGATTGGCTGCAGACCACCTATCATAAAGCCCAGCTTTTGCCTCTGCCACCCTTTCAAGGCCAAGGGGAAGAGATGGGGACCTCTTTCAAGCTGCTCTTTGATGAATTTGCCCGATTCTCATATTAACAGTTTTCATCCGAGAAATCTGTTAATATTTGCTTTGCTTTTCATATTCCAGAGCAAGACCCCAAACCCTGCAGAAGGGTAGCTGGGAGCTGGGGTTTGGCACTATAGACAGGCCTCTGCTCTGTAAGCCCATCTGGCAAGGAGCTAGGCGGAGGAGTGTGCCAGTGTGAGAAAGCATTTGGCTGGCACTGAAGCTCTCTGGCTCCGACAGACCCTGGCTTTGCCTTCTCCACCCCCTCTCCATCTGTGGAGGGTTGCCCGGGAATCTGGTTCCCTCCTATCCTCCTCCTGGTCTTGGCATCTCTCCACAGCCATCCCACCTCTGGCTGCCCCAGAACCCAGTTGGGCATGTTGGAACTTACCTGTTACCCCGGATCTGGTAAGACCAAGGCAGGACTATTTTCAGTATGAGGCTAGCCTGGACTACATGTCTCAAAATAAGTTAAAAACAAAAAAGAAGAAGAAGCTGGGAAAATTCCTGGATTCAAAACCTAAGTGTGCGAGGAAGGCAAGAACATGGCTGGGTCTGTGGCTCAGTTGGTAAAGGGCTTGCCTAGCAGGTGTGAAGCCCTGGGTTCAGTCCCTAGCTCTGCATAAACCAAGTGTGGAGGCACATGCTTGTAACCCCAACATTCAGGAGGTAAATCTTGGACAATTAGGAGTTCAAGGTTATCTCCAGGGCTCGGACACAGATTGTCAGGCTTGGTGGCAGTCACCTTTATTTAAAAGTGGTATATTATTTTCTTTTATGCACATGGATATAGATTTTTATGAGTATCCTTTTCTGGTGGGGGAGGTTTCTCCTATTTTCAAAGGGGTCTCAGAATTCAAGGTGGTCCAGGCTCCTTCCGTGCCTCATAATGATCTGGGATGGTTGGCTGCCAGGTGGCAGCATCAAGCTCAGATCTCTCCATGAGCTTGTCCCCTTCTCAGTGACTTCTGGGGAGTGGCACCATCCTCCTTCCCTGGTTCCCACCAGTGTCCACGAGGAGAATGGAGTCAGATGTCAGTCTGGGTTGTCAAGGATCTGTGCAGGGCTAAGGTCATAGGCCAGCATCCCTATGCATCTAAGCAAGATTCCATAATAAACATTTGCTTCATGCACATATTCAAAGAAACATTTCTGTTTGGTGCACCATGAGTGTAAAAACCATAATACCAAAACATGCAGGTAATCCGCGGGCTGCACAAAGACCTGCTCTTCGGCCATGGGTGTTCTTCCTCAAGTGTAACTGAGTCTTGAAGTGCCAAAGCCTTGGAAGGTGATGGGGCTTCTTGTGGTGTGTGCCTGTCTGTGTTGAATGTCATTGTCCATCCGTCCGTCCGACCGTCCGTCCGTCCGTCCGTCCGTCCGTCCATCCATCCATCTTATTTATTTGAGATTGTGTCTCCCATAGTTCAGACAGGTCTCAAGTCATTTTGTGGCTGAGGGTAGCCTTGAACTTCTGAGTTTGCTGGGATTCCAGGCACATATCTCTGCACCTAGTTTGTGAGGTAGTGGAAATAGAACCCAGGGCTTCCTGCGTGCTAGGCAAGCTCTATCAACTGAACTACATTCTGATGCCCCCATGCACCGAGTACTGTTTGGCCTCGCAGGAGGGCCGTTTGGAGCTGATGACCTCTGTATCTGAACCTTCTCAAACTCCTTGTGGAATGCTGCGTGGACAAGGTGTAGTGTGGGCTCAGGATCAGGGCTCAGTACCGGCCGTGCTGAAGGCTCAGCACAAAAGGATCTTGGGCACACAAGGATCTGTGGGCAGTCTGTGCTGTGCTTAGCTTAGCTTAGCAGTGATGTCAGGCTCGGTCTGCAGCCAGTGTCAAGTTCAGTGTGGAACTGGAATTAGGCCTAGTGCTTTAGCTGGAGGTCAGTCAAGGATCAGGGCTCAGTTATTTGCTGGTATAATAGGACTCAGTATAGTATTAGGACTGAGGCTCAGTCTATGACTAAAATCAGTCAACCTATGTGGCCTTCCTCTCTACAGGTGCCCAGGACCCCACGCCCAGGGATGGAGTCCGCTGACAGCAGGCGTTTGGCCACCAAACATAGCAGGAAGGCCTTGAAGGCCAGCTTGACCCTGGGTATTCTGCTGGGCATGTTCTTTGTCACCTGGCTGCCCTTCTTTGTGGCCAACATAGCTCAGGTAAAAAATGACATGCCTCACTGTGCAAAGGCGGGAGGGAGGAGGATAGCTCATGCGTGATACCTGTGTCTATGTGCCCGTTCTATCCCCGCTGGGTGAGGTAGCTGGGTCCCTGCCCAGGACCAGGTGTGACAAATCCTATCCCCACAGGCCGTGTGTGACTGCATCTCCCCAGGCCTCTTCGATGTCCTCACCTGGCTCGGGTATTGTAATAGCACCATGAACCCCATCATCTACCCACTCTTCATGCGGGACTTCAAGAGGGCCCTGGGCAGGTTCCTGCCATGCATCCACTGTCCCCCGGAGCACCGGGCCAGCCCTGCCTCCCCCTCTGTGTGGACTTCCCACAGTGGTGCACGACCAGGCCTCAGCCTGCAGCAGGTGCTGCCTCTGCCACCGAATTCAGATTCAGACTCAGCGTCAGGTGGCACCTCGGGCCTGCAGCTCATGGCGGCTCAGCTTCTGCTGCCTGGAGAGGCAACCCGGGACCCCCCACCACCCATGAGGGCCACCGCTGTGGTCAACTTCTTTGTTGCGGACTCTGTGGAGCCCGAGATACGACAGCATCCATCGAGTTCCCCCACGAACTGACCAGGTCAAGAGCTGGCCAGCGGAGAGCCACATTCCAGAGAACTCAGCTCACTCTCCCTCAGCCTGGGAGGTGAGCTCCATGAGGCATCCTTGGCTAACCCCCATCTGCTGCTACAGGCCCCTTGACAGGAGGGGTGATCAGAAACAGACTCTGTATGGAGAGTCACTTGTGGTTTGTGTAGTGTGGCTGGGGGACTTGGGGAGATGGGTCATTTGGTTCAGGCCAGCAGGAAAGCAACCTGTTCTTGATCCTTTCTTGGTAGGTGGAAAGAACACTCATCTAGATACTCACCCCGGTTCTTGTCTGGCCCAATCCCCTGCTATCCAAAGTGCCATCCTTGGGGTATTGGGGCTCTCGTAGGCCTTGGGGAGTTTATTCAAAGTGCCCCCCCTTTCCACTGAAGATACACTCAGTCAAAATTGTATGTTCATGAGCTTTCCTACGTATGCATTCGCTGGACACTTTGGACCTGCCAGCCCCTAGCATGGGAATTACCACACTAAAGAGCACCTTAGGCTGGAAGTCGGGCAGCCAGAAACATGACCCTTTTCTCAACTGTCTATGGCTGCTTGGGGGCTTGGCACAGGTCTCAGGGGAGAGTAGTGATGCTACCTTAAAAGTCAATGTAAATGGTGTGTCCAGCACCTGTGAGGGGTCAGGAGGTGCTTTAACCCCTGGTCAGCCAGGGCTTGGCTGCCCTCAAGTTCCATGTGGCCAAGGATGACCTTGAACTTCTGATCCTCTTGCCTCTACCTCCCAAGTGCTGGGATCACAGATGTGATTGCACACACCAGGTTTATGCAGTGCTGGGGATGGACCTCAGGGCTTCATGTAGTCTAGGAAAGCACTCTTTGTCAACTGAGCTGTGTCCCCAGTGCCCTTTCCTTTCTGTTAGGACAACCTTGCACACACTAGGCAAGTGCTCTCTGCAGAGCCACACCGCAGCCCCATTGTTCTTTTCCAGCCTTGATTTCTATACCCTAACTCGGGCTCCCAGCCTCCTTGTTCTGATGGGTGGGGGACCCCACCACTCAGGGACCCTTCCAGTCCCATCTGCTGTTCTGCCTCTGACCTCAAGGGTGGGCTTCCTCCACCCCGGGCTTCCCGGAGAGGAAGCAGCTGATGGAGGTGGACTCAGTTCCTCACCCTGCCTCTTTGGGTCCTCCCGAGGGTCATTGGAAGAAAGGACAGCTGCTTGGGTGGGCAGAGAACAGTCGAAGAGGAATGTCCCTGGCTTGGGGGTGAAGCCACAGACAAGCAGGTGGGCTCCGGCTTGGGCCTGGCTTTTGTGGGTAAGGGCAGGGGACCCCTTGGCTCCGTGCTTCTCTCTGCTGAGTTCCTCATCAGTCCCAGGCCTTTATTCAAGCCCTTATGTTCCCTCAACCTTGGCTCCCAGGCTCGCCCAGCGTGACCAGGAGCTCTCCTTGGTGCTGATCATATTCAACTGGGCCCTGGCAGCAGGGTTTTGGTGCTTGCCCGGGTTTCTCCTCCTCCAGGCCTGCCTGAGGGACTCAATAAACACGATCTGAAGTGATTGTGTGTGGACCGAGTCGTATTGAACCCCTGGGTGGTTGGAAAGTGGCTGTGTAAAGGTTTCCGCCCAAGCGTCCTGGGCTCTGATCTGACTCTGTCCCTAGCTTGCTTTGCGACACCCCGACAAATCATTGTTATTTTTTTTCCGCATGGACACAGCAGCTTGTCCTGAAAGCAGCATGAGTTGGCTAGGTGTCCATAAAGTGAATAAGTGCTGCACACTGGAGGGGCATCGGGTTTCTGAACACTGTGACACCCACAGCCTCGGATGGGTCTTATTTCTCCATGTGTGCAATGAGGGCGGGTCACCTCCATTCCTGCCCTACAGAAGAGGTGGGAGGAACAAGGAGGAGGTTCCCATGGATGCAGATGTAGGACCTTAGAGCACAGGTCTAAAATCCCACTGGCTAGACTTCACAGTGATTCCATCACTGATCAGCCGTGTGGCTGTTAACAGGTTTCCTAAATATATAGAGGCTCAGTTTCCCCAGCATAAAATAAAAGGTGGCCGCCGCGAAGGTTAAGAGAAAAGGCTTTAGTATTTATTGGTCCCTCCCTGTGTAATCCTTTTATCACCAGGCCCGTTTCTCTCTATGCCGACTGTGAACTCTGCCTTTATTCCTCTGGCTACCATTCTATACAGGGCCACCACGTCTCACAAGCTCAGGGTGGGACGCCACTCACATGACATCTGTCTCAGTTACTCTGCAGTTGTGCAATGCACACAGCCTGCACATCTGGATGAGACAGCGCTGACAGGACCTCCCAAGAAGAGCAGAGAGAGAGAGGAACTGACTTCACTGGCACCTGAAAACACCCCACCAGTAGGGCCTGGGGCTGGTGGGCAGCCCTGGAGAGTTGATAAAAGATTAGGAAGACACTTGGTTCCACTGAAGTTGGAGGAAGAAAGAGCACGGGGACCTCCAGTCTCCCAGTGACTCCTGGGCCTCTGGATGGACCTGCAGGGCAGGAGCCTATGCTGGCCTGGAGCTGGGCTGATGTTGCGCGTCATGCGGCCAGTGTTCCCTCAGGGAGCAAGTGTTTTCCCCACCAGCTCTCCATTCTAGGCTCTTTTTGTTTCAGAAAGGCACCTGTGGAAATTCCACACCTCCAGAACTCTCTGAGGAGCCCAGAGGTATGAGAGAAAGTTGAATATGGAAATCTAAAGTGATAGTCCAGGCTCCTGCTGGGGTCAGTCCAGTTCTGCACAGGACTCCCGGGTCCCTTGTGTGCAGTCAGGACAGCCCAGTGGGTTAGGACCCACACCATGGCTGCAGATCATGGGTCCTTCTGCTGGACTGGCAGCAGCAGGGAGCAAGGCCTCTGTGGATTGGTCTGGTTCTGTTGGCATCTGGGCTAGCCTGGCACTGGAAGGTACGGCAGTTTTGAGACTGTCTCCTGGGCCAGGTTCCTGGGTTTGCCCATCTTGGTGGATTGCCTCATCTGTGGAGACTGTGGCTGTTTGGAGAGGCTCTTCTTGGGCCAGGCTGCCAGGGGCCAGTAGGAATCCCTTCTCACCCCAGCCTGGCTTGGTGCGAATGCCCACAGCTTTCAGGATCACATCCATTTGCTTGGCATAGTCCAAGTGCCCGTTGACCTGCAGGGAGACCATGAGTGAGGATCACGGTGGGTAGGTGGGCAGGATGGTGGGTAGGTGGACAGGGCCCACCCTTTCCCAAGTGACTCAGCCAGTCACTCAGCATCCCAGGGTCCTAATTTTCAATGGTTCTCAAGTCCAGAGTGCACTGGGGCAGGGACGTGCACTATAGGATCTGAGCTAGGGACAGGTGAAGACAGCTTTTCCAAATGTATGGGGCAGGAAGGCCCATCTTGATGGTTAGCAGGTGAGGGAAGGGCTCAGTATTTGCTCTTCAGTAGCCATGGGACCTTGGGTGGCCTTTCTGTCCCCAGCATTAGGAGTATCTCCCACAGAGGGTGGCTGGTAGGGTTTTCCCAGGAAAAATCCCAAGTGAGAAATGTTTTGTCACAGCCTATAAGGTTCTGCTTCTTCTCAGCTCACTGGCCCCCATTACTTCTCCGCTTCGCCTGGTTCCCCTCCTAGGAAGTCCCCACTTGTGCTCCTCATTGTGTGCTGAAAACTTAACTCCCCAAACAGCAGTGTTGAGAGGAGGGGCATTGGGTCAGGCCAAGGGCTCTGCCTCTGGGGGCTTGACAGTGATGTCACCCTGAGGGTGGATTTGTTACAAGGCCAGCTTGCCACTCCACCGTGAGATGCAGCCAGAAGTCACCACTAGGCTCCAGTGCCACAGCCTTGGATAACTTTCTGTTCCTGGCACACATTCACTTACAGCAGTCCAGAGGGGCCAAGAAACAGCGCTATTTCAGGTACTTCTTGGAGTTCTTTCTGAGAGAATGGGTGTCTTTTCTTACCCTCCCTCTCGAGTGTGCATGTGTGTGTGTGTGTGTGTGTGTGTGTGTGTAGGTCAAAGGTCAGGTGTCTTCCTCAATCTACCCACCTTATTTTTTTTCAAGACAGGTGTTTGGTTAAAATCACTACCTTAGCTCCCTGGCACCCCTTTATACAAAGAGTCTGGACTGCTTAGTTGTAGGGCATCACCCCAGCCCCCTGGCATCCATCTTTGGAATGTTGGGTGGAAAGTTCCATTTCAAAGCTCCCTCCCCTGGGAGTTGCCTCAGTCCAAACTCTACCTCTGAGAAAGCCCGCCAACTGGTGACCCCTCCCCAGGGAAGGTCAAGAACACTCCCACAGGCTATTTAAACTGCCCCCCAGAGAATGAACACGTGGTCTCCCAATTTTCTGTGGTCTTCAGTTCTCTGTTCCCCTCTCCGTGTTTTCCCGGCGAGGGGCAACTGGGAGTGTTGCCATCCATTAAACCTGGGCGTCTTCTAATTCGGTCTGATTTGGTCTGATTGGAAATACTGTGTCGGCAGAGAGGTTTGTCGGCTAAGGAAAAATACTTAACAATAGGGTCTCTCGCTGACCCTGGAGCATATCTATTTGGCTAATTTAGCTGTCCAACAAGCTCCAGGGATCCTCCTGTCTCTGCCCTCCCCCCTCCATCACGGTTCAGACTCAGACCCCCATGTTTCTGTGGCAAACTCTTTGCTGACTGGGCCATGTCCCATCCGGGTCCGTGCTAATGCATTTCAATGGGATCTGAGAAGGACTTGCAAACCAGAACATGCTGTGCCTGGTGCTTAGTAGGTGCCGCATAAATATGTGTCCTCTGACTTTAGCTTGCCTCAAAGGGGAGTTAGCTGGGTTGATCCACTTGGGAGTCCAAGGTGGCTGCTTAAACTCTAGCTATCACATCTCAACTCCTGCCAACAGAAACTTCAGACCTGCAGGGACAAACCTGCAGGGACAAACACTAACCAGTTGTCCACGGAAAAATTACAGCTGCTTCCCTGAGCCTTTGGGATCCTGGGGAAGGAGTGGAGACTGGTGCCAGGGCTGTGTGGGAACAGGCAGCCAGGAAGGGCGGTGTCACTGTCATTGCTGCTGACTTCAGGTGGCCATCACATCTATAGTCCATAGCTCTAGCCTCCTCTGCCATAGTCTGATCCAGGTCTTGGCAGGTCTACAGAGACCCAAGATGGAGTCATTGCTGTTGGTACTCCATGTTTACAGCCAGCAGCAGGGCAAGGTGGGTCATGGGTGGGCACGACACAGCTGATGTGGACTCAAGTTTTTAGCCCGTGACCATCTCCCCAGCTGTCCTACCAAGCCCTGCCCACTGCCCTGTACAGCCAGATATCAGTAGTACAAAGCAGTCATCTTCCATGAATGATGTCTCGGGACACACCAGGCCCCTCCTACCCCCACTGTCCATTAGCAAAGGCTCATCGACTACTGGCAGAGAGACTATGAACTCGAGGAGTTACCAGGTCCGTGTGGGTAGGGGTGGATCCCAGCGTTTCCCCTTTCCTGCCTTGCAAGAGACCTGGCCTGGCTGCCACCACCCTATCTGTCAATCCTGAGGACCCCTTCCTTGGCCACTAGGCCCTGGGTTCCCTGCTGGCCCTGCTTCTTCTGTAAAATGAAACTGGCAATAATCCCAGCACCATGTGTTCTTGCGTGAGCAGGAGACCATGTGGATACAGACATGCCACCAGGGCTGCAAACTGTTGACGAGGTTGAGGAATGCAGGTGGCACCAGTGTGTGGCCGAGGGCCCAAGCTCTGAGGTAGCTGCCCTGGGTTTCTGGCTTGAATCTACACTGTCCCCCTCAGGCTCATGTCCCTGACCATTCCTTCTCCAGTGGTGTTGGGAGAACCTTCAGGAGGTAGGGTCCAGCTGGTGGAAGAGGGCACCAGAAGTGGGCTTTGAATGTGACACTTAAGCTTGGGCTCCTCCCTCCGCCTTTGCTGTCAATCCATCCCTCTGTGAACAGCTTCCTGCTGGACTTCCCTTGCCCTGGCGAACTGAAGCCTGCCTAAACCATGAATGCAAATAAATCCCCACTTCAGTTATTTCTGCCAAGGGGTGTGGTCACAAGCGACTCAGAAAGTCACTATTAGGCTCATGTTTGTCACGAGCTGTAGCCTCAGTTTCCACATCTGAACCATGGATCAGTATGTACTCCTAGGACCTTTTGCAGGGTCACCTGATTCACGGTGGCCATTGTCACCCGACACTGGTGCTATTACTGACTGCTGTACTCTGTGGCTGGTCCTGTGTTAACTTCTAAAATCAAGCACATCCTTTGGGACATGGAGAGGTTTGTTCTGGACCAGGGAGGGCTTCCTGGACAGCTTCAAACAGTGAGCCCTGGGGTGGTAAAATCCTCCACCAGCTGCAGCCCAGAGAGGCATCCTAGCCCGGGTCCCTTCCTCTACACCTCCCGCCCCCTCACCAGAGATGGTCCTTGCCTGCCACGGGGAGGAGGGATGGGTCAGGTCTCCTGGCTGCTGATGCAGAGGGAGCTGCCAGGCAAATCCTCCCGAGGGAGCCCTGCCATCCCCTCCTCCAGCAGTGAGCTGCCAAGGAAAGCCACGGACACAAAGGCAATGCTAATTGCCTCTAATTAGTCAGAGGAGGAAAGCACCGCTTTGCTGGGGCCCCTAATGTGATAAAGAGCTATTATTAGGCAGGAACTGAGCCAAAGCCAAGGTGTTTGAGGAGGGAGAGGTCTGCAAGCAGCTAATCTCAAAACTGGAGAAATGAGGGTGTGTGTGGTGGTGGTGGGGACTGGAGAGGAAGAGGAGGGGGCTAGTATCAGGGAGCACTCACGAGCCCAGGGCCCTGCATCTTAAGGAAACTCCCCATATGATGGCTGGGCTTAGTGCTGGATTATGTTCTTGCTTGGCCAGCACGAGGGAAGACAATGCTCTGCACCTGAGTCCTCTGCTTGCTTTGTTTATTGCTGCGGTGGCGGGCGGGGGCAACCCTGACCGGTGATCTGGTTATTGCTTCTGGGGTCGGGGAGGGAAGGGTGGTAATTTGAAGACTCTAGCTAGGGGTTTGGATCCAGCCCTGCGAGTTTCTAGTTGGGAGACCGGAATTCTCCTAAACTCGGATTTTCTCATCTGTAAATGGGACACAGCAGTTCCTGCCTGGCGGTAGAAGCTTGAGGATTACAGCCAATGGGGAAAGGCTGGTATGGAGCCCACAGGAGGCAGGTCCATGCAGGTGCTACTGCCAAGTGCTGCAGTGACCTGGTGTCCCTCATCCACAGGCCAATGGGCCTTGGAGGGCCAGACCGGTACTCACCACTGCGGACAGGTCCACATTCTCCATCCTCCGGTCCTGCAGCAGCACGGGCTGGAGGCCTGCGACCCGGAGCTGCACAGAAGACGTGCGGTACACGAAGCTCAGCAACCAGTCTCCCCTGCAGGCAGAAACAGGCACCATCAGCCTGAGCCCAGGCAGGTTGGGCAACTGACTCTAACTGGGCACAGTGGGACACTGTGTAGCCTGGGTTGGCCTCAAACTCACAATCCTCCCACCTCAGCCTCCAAATGCTGGGATGGCATGTGGACACCAGGGTGGTCCACTGACACTCTGAGGGGCTATGACCCACACCTGGTGCCCCCTCCTGAGATGAATCCTTTTAAATAGGAACCCCACCATTTGCTCTTCTCCTGAAGGCTCCTCCATCATAGGCCTTCCACTGTCTGTCCCTCCGCCTTCAGTGGTCACCCAGAACCTCTGGTTCAACCGCCCCTCCAGTTCTGACCTCTGAGCATTGCATTGCCTTACAGCAAGGGCTGCATGCACACTTTTGCTCAAACCTGCGGCCACTTGCCCCAAGTCCCTCATATGTATGTATGCATTATATATATACATATTATATATGTGTAATTTTTCCATTAAATTATAATATTTAAAGTTGGCCCTGGGGCCCGGGCAAGCGCTCGGCTCGGTGGACTGCATATTTGCCTAGCATGCACGAGTCCTGCTTTAGATCCCAGCACCACATAAACCAGAATTGGTGGTGCATGTCTGTGCATCACAACACTTGGGAGGTGGAGGCAGAAGGATCCTTGGTTATAGAGAGTTCAAAGCCAGCCTGGGCTATAGGAGAGCCTGCCTCCAAAAGATAATGGTCACCGTCTCCTCCTTCTAGGCTGCCCTTAGATTTTGAGCTTAGAGCTTAGAGCGTCATCATCCTATGTTTTCACTGCAGGTCCCTTATCCAAAGCCCTTGGGACCTGTGCCTGTGGTGGTTTATGAGGCTCACGATTTGTATGGCTAACTAGCCCGTGGCCTGCGTCATACAGGATGTTCTTGCAAACTTGGGGTGGGGGCGCTGCTTTTTGGGAGCTTGAGGTTATTGTACAGAATGAAATTCTGAGGGCCTCTCCTCAGACTCCAAACAGGGCTGCCCCCCTCCAGTGGATCCCCAAGTCCCCCTGCTTGCCAGAGGTCCTATTGCCCAGGGTGCTGGCTCTCCATATTGCCAGTGGCTTCTTCCATCTTCCTGCCCCTGCTCAGAAATCATGTTCCAAAAACAGAGGCCGGATTCCACTGCTAATAGCATGCGTGCATGCCTTAGCCTTAAAGGGCTCCTGATTGGACCCCTGGTGTGTTTCAGTCTCAGGTGCCACCCCCACGCTTCCCCTGCAGTTCTAATCTGCTGAGTCATCCTGCAGGTGACCTTGGGCCTGACGTGTGTGTGTGTGTGTGTGTGTGTGTGTGTGTGTGTGTGTGTGTGTGT
>LOJH01008096.1:0-14612 GCA_001685095.1 Ellobius talpinus | reverse complement strand
GTGTGTGTGTGTGTGTGTGTGTGTGTGTGTGTGTGTGTGTGTGTGTGTGAGGTACTACGAGACCCTCCCCTCTCAATGGCCATCCTGCAGGGTGAGATGCTTTCCAGATCTGAAACCCTGGCCTGGCTGCACAGCTGACAGCCAGTGGCCAGCTTCTGGTATCTTCTAGCATAGAGGCTTTCTGTCTCCGGCAAGGGTGTGATGGGGCACTAGCTGCTCAGGAAATATTGCTTCCTTCCCCAAGGCATGAGGTTCAGACAGACCTGCAGTACCCATTGACGATTCTCCCAGACACCACCTTCCGGAATGGTTCCCAGTACTTGGGGTCCCCTTCTACCGGTGCGCCCAGAAGGACCACATCCTCGATGATCCCTTGGCAATCTGGTGAGAGAGTCCAGCAGAGTCTGTCAGTGGTCTATGCCACAGTGGGTCCCCATGGGAGGGGCTAGGGTGGCGCATGTGTGGGATGGGATGGGGGAAGGTTGGGGTGGCAGGGGGCTTAATAATGATAAAGGCGATCATTGTCACATACACATACATACTTGCACATGGATACACACATGAAGTGTTTACCTATGTTGTTCTATTATTAATAAAAATAACTATTGGGGTAATTGAGGTAAAAAGATATTGGGGTAAAAACCTGATAGATCCAAAGAGCGGTGGAGGAACAATCACCTGACCCTAACTCTCCACACTTCCCAAATCGAAAGGGCTGAGAATCTCCTAAGCGCCTCACTATATCTTCCTGTGTCCCCCATCTGGGTCCTCCAAAATCTCTATGGCTAATTCCAGTCAACCAATGGTTGGCTCTATCCCCTGATTCAAGGTAAACTTAATTAGAAGTCTTGGATTGTCAGTACAAACAAATATCCCATAACACACACACACACACAAAGCAATGGGGGGGTGACACTTTCAGGGCTCCAGGCCCTGAGTCAGACCCTTACATGCCTGATCTCTTCCTGCTAAGTGCCGCTGTCACAGTTAACATTGGCACAGTAACATAGACAGCAAGTAACACAGCTCAAGCTGTAACCAGGGCATCTTTCCAGCACCCAAAAGTTCACACTGACTGAGAAAATGGATGACCTGTCTCCCTCATTCTGAACCCTTCCCTTGGAAGATGGGAAATGGGCTCAGAGAGGAGATGGTACCAGCCTAAGGCCACACAGCTAGAGAGAATCCAGCAAGGACTACAACCCAAGGTACCTGGACAGCTGTGAGGTCCCTGGGACCATTCTCTCTTCTGATACAGTGACCAAGAGGGTCTGGTCACCACTGGGCCAGGACCTCTGGGGTGGGCCATTCGGATGCCTCCTTTGCCCTAGGGAATTCCATCTCCCTGGAGAGTGGCCTTTCTGTCATGGGACAGCTGGTGGAGTGCCACACCTTCTTGTGGCCAACAGGAAAAATAGCAGGGTTTCTGAGCAATTGCTAGATCCAGGGAAAGCCTTGGAAAAAGCCTAAAAAGGCAACTGCTTTGCCCTTGAACTGAGACAACCTATGGTTGTCCAGAGCGAACGTAAACCAGTATGGACTACACATGCGTTTCCGCCATTCCTGAAGCCCAGCTGGCGGTTGCCTCGCTAAATCCTTTCTTTCTGCTCTCTGACGAGTTTGCATTCAAAAGATTTGTTCTCTGCAACGGGGGTAAAAACCTGAACACAAACTACAAGCTAGATTCTCAGCAACATACAGACGTTGGTTGGTTAAGGGCAGCTGCAAGAACCATCCACCGTGGAATCCTGAATGGGAGGTCTGAGAACATTACCCACCCTCCGAAGGTTCTAGAAGTGGGAAGGACAGGATGAGGCTGTGTCAGGGACAAGGGTTGTGAGAAAGGCACAGCAGCAATACACGGTTTAAAGCTGGGCATGGTATCACATACCTGTGACCCCAGCACTGCTAAAGCAGAGGCGGGGAGGGTCAAGAGTTCCAATATAGCAAGTTCAAGGCCAGACTGGAAAACAATCAACCAGCCCACCCCCTAAAAAAAGTCTGGAACTTTTGAACCCCAGATAATTTAGGCCTTCTAGGCGAGGTACAGAAATGTCCTTATCAGGGGCTGGGATCATCACTCAGGGTTAATGTGCTTGTGTAGGCGTGCAAGGCCCTGCGTTCCTGTCCCTGCATTGAAAAAAAATCCTTATCAGGTTGCACCTTCAGTGTCCAGCAGCCCCTCATAAGGACATGTGATCTGGGGTCAGGATCTGGAATCAGCATAGAATGCACCCACTTTTCAAAACCGGCAAAAGACGCCAGAGGGCCAGTGAGATGGCTCAGTGGGTAAAAGTGCCTGAGTTTGATCCCAGGAACCCACATAGTAGGAGAGAACAAGTCAAATTGTCTTCTGACCTCCATGTGTGAACAGAGGCATGCATGTATGCATGCGTGCGCACATACATCCCCCATCCACACACACACACTACACACATACATACACACACAACACACACAAACAATACACATACATACACACACAACACACACAAACAATATACATACATACTTAGCAAACACACATACACAACACACACACACGTAAGTAAGTAAGTGTAAAAATATAAAGATGCCAGAGATGAGCATTTAATGACCCTGGCATTCTTTAGCTGTGGGGACAGTCTGCCAAAAGTCTTTTCTGGTTCAGGCTTTCCCTCTTGTGAAGTCTGAGTTGTTAAGTACAGACCCACAGGGCTGAGGATGCATCTCAAAAGTAGAGCATTGGCATAGCATGTGCCTTCCATTCCCGCCCCCAGGCTTATGAATATTCATATTCTTATATAAAAGGGTGAGATGATCTTTTAAGTTCAGAAGTCACAGACATGGGCAGCTTGGATTTCTCATTTCTGCAGCTGCTCCTTAGATCTTATTCATTTTCTGCTATTACCATGGGGGTGGGCGGTCCTCCATCCTATTACCATGGGGGTGGGCGGTCCTCCATCCTATTACCATGAGGGTGGGCGGTCCTCCATCCTATTACCATGGGGGTGGGCGGTCCTCCATCCTGCAGTAACTTTGGCAGTAAGGAGGCATCATGCCTCCCGTTGAAAGGGAAAACTTGCCAGTCAAGCCTTTGCTCTCCGCTCTGGGATTTCCTGTCATCCCATGTGTGGTCAGGCGCCCTTCCTTCCACTGGTCTCTTTGCATTTACCAGTTCTGTTACTCTCTGGCCCAGGATCTATCCATCAGAAACGGGAGTCAAGGCTGAAGATGCAGCTGGGCTCTATCTCCAGCATCAAATGAACTGAGCATGCTGGTGGATGCTGCAATCCCAGCATCGGAGAGGCAGAGGCATGAGGGTCAAAAATTCAAGGTTGTCATGGTTGAATGAGAATGGCCCTCATAGGCTCATGTATTTGAATGTTTGGTCTCCAATTAGTGAACTATTTAGGAAGGATTAGGAGGTGTGGCCTTGTTGGAGAAGGTGTGTCACTGGAGGTGGCCTTCCAGGCTGGCTCTTGCTCTCTGCCTGCTGCCTGCGGATCAGAATATGGCTGTCAGCTACCTCTCCAGCACCATGCCTGCCTGCTTCCATATTCTCCACCATGATCATAGGCTCACTCTCTGAAACTGAAAGCAAACCCCCAATTAAATGCTTACTTTAATAAGTTGTCTTGGTCATGGTGTCCCCTCATAGCAATGACACAGTAACTAACACAAAGGCCATCCTTGGCTATATTGCTAGCTTTAGGCTAGCCTGGGATACATGAAACCCTATCTCAAAACCAAAACCAAACCCCAACAGAGCAACTGGAGAATGATAACCAGTGACAGGCCATGGAAGAGTATTTCACTGTTGCTCCTAAATCTCTTAAAATGTTGTATTTCTTCAAGTGTTTTGTACGTGAATATGTACATGGGTTGTATGTGCAGGTGCCCTTAGAGGCCAGAAGATGGTTCACTTGATGCTATGGAGTTAGAGGCAGCTGTGAGTTGCCTGATGTGGGTGCTGGGAACCGAACTTGTATCCTCGGCAAGTACAGCCAAGTGCTCTAACCACAGAGCCAGTTTTCAGGTGCCCAGGAAGCAGATGTTCTGCCACAGTCATCCTCCATCCCTAGAGGATGTGAGAAAACACACAGAACATTTCCCATCTTGTCATTTTTGTTTAGTTTGAGACAGGAGCTCACGCATCATAGACTGGCTTAGAACAAGCTGTGGAGTGGAGGATAGCCTTGAACTGGTGACCTTTCTACTTTTACTTCCCTGCTGTTGGGATTCCAGGAGTAGGCCACCACTCCAAGTTAATAAGGCTCTGGGGATGGAACACAGGGTTTCACGCATGCTACGCAAGCACTCTATCAAGTCAGCCACATGTCCAGTCCTTTATCGTGTTAAAGTGTTCAATTCAGGGGGGCTGGAAAGATGGCTCATTGGTTAAGAGCTCTTGCCGCTCTTTCTGAGGACTCTGGTTCAGTTCCCAGTACCCAAGTTGGGCAACTCACAACCAAAATCCCAAGCTCCAGGGGGTCTGACACCCTCTGATGGCTTGTCTGGGCACTTGCACCCCTATGCTTAATGAAAGAATAAAAATAAACCTTTAATGCTCAAAGGTTTGCTCAGTGGCGTCAAGAACATCCGTGCCGTGGTGCAGCATTTGCCCTTTACTTTTGTTATTGTTTCTGTCTGTTTGGTTTTCCAAGGCAGGGTTTCTCTCTGTAGCCCTGGCTGTCCTGAAACTTTCTCTGTAGACCAGGCTGGCCTCGAACTCACAGAGATCCTCCTGCCTCTGCCTCCCAGGTGCTTGGATTAAATAGTGTGTGCCATGGCCGCCCGGATTCTTCCTTCACCTTCTGTCAGCATTTTGCTCTCAGTCTATACCTCTTGGCTGCCCCCTGGACTCCTGGCACAGCGCTTGCACCTCGTGGCACTCCTAGAAATCTAGAGACGGCTGGCTTCACTTTTTCTAAGACCCATCCAAAACCCGGAAGGGACACTCTTTTCCCAGGGACAGCCTTGAAAACTATGGATGTATAAATTCTAAAATCAAGCATTTAAAGAACGCAGAGGGCCAGCTCCGCCCATGGAACCCACCATACCTGCTCTGACTTCTCTTAGCCTCCCTGTCCCCACAGCGGGCCTCGCTAAAGGGAGACTGATATACCAATGACGTTCACAGAGCTTTTGATGGCTCTCCAAATGGCCAGAGGCATAAGCACCCTCCCACACGCCCGTCACGTTGTCAGGAACGAGATTCTTTCAGTTGAAAAGCCCAGAGCGTCTCAAGTCAGACCTGCAAAGTAGATGAATCCTGTACCTCCCATCAGGGGTTCATGTGTGCAGAGATAAGATGGGAATGGGGGGGTAGGGGCAGCGTTTGCCAGCTGCAGATTTGCAAGAAAGGCTTTGGAGATGATCTGAGCCGTGTCAAACACAAACCAAATCCATTGAAAAGATACTGACACACGCATGCCATGGAGGGAGAGGAAATTACAAAGGGAGAGAGGAGTTGGGAGGAGTGGGCTCGGGCTGCAGTGTTGCCCCCACAGGAGGCTCACACTGGCAGGAAATCGGCCAGAGGAACCTGTTTGGCTGTCTGATCAGGATTTGGGATGGAGTCTTCAAGAGGTCCCCTAAGCCTTCATTTCTGCTCTCTGATACCCCGCACAGAGCGAGGAAGCTATTACTATACCCCAGGAACCTCAAAATTAATCTGTTCCACCTGGCTTCTCCTGGCTGCCCCCTAGGTGGGCTGAAGGTAGGTCTGCCTTGGTTCAAGCAACTGGTGGGGCCAGCTTCATGGCTGGGAAATAAATCACAACTACTGCGATTGTGACTTGTGTGTTACCGTGGCAATGAAAGGGCCACATGAGAGCCACTGCCAGCTGTGTATTCCTGCTGGTGTCTGGTGACAGCCAAGCTAAAGTTTGGCCAACTGGGAGTGTGCAGATTCTAGAGTAGGGCTACTCAAATAAATCATTAAAGAAATATTTTATTAGTATCATTAAAATTACATATGTATGTCCAGGTGTGTGTGCCCATGAGTGCAGGGCCCAGTGGATGCTAGAAGCTGTCAGATCCCCTGGAGCAAGAGTTACAAGCAGTTGTGAATGTCTGGATGTAGGTATTGGGCATCAAATTTATGTCCTCTGAAAGAGCACTATATGCTCTTAACCACTAAGCCATTTCTCCAGGCCCCCTTTCCCCCTTTTTGAGACAGAATCTGATACTGTAGCCCCTTGCTGGCTTGGGACTCATTATAAAGACAGATAGGCCTAGAACTCATTGAGATTCACCTGCCTCTGGCCCCAGAGTGCTGGGAATAAGGGCATACACCACCATACCTGACTCCCTTTTCTTCCTTTAAAAGAATTGTGGTGTGTGTGTGTGTGTGTGATGTATGCATGTAGCACATGCATGTGTATGTGCATGTGCATAGAGGCTGGATGTTGATGCTGGGTAGCTTCCTCAGTTGCTATCTTCCTTGTCTTTGGAGATAGAATCTGTTACTGAACCTGGTGCCTACTAACTGGCTATGCTGACTGGTCAGCAAAGGATCTGAATTCAGGTCCTCATGTTTGCAGCTACAGGAACTTTACTGATTGAGCCATCTTGCCCTCTCTAACACCCACCCTACCCCCTTTAAGCTTTTTTCCCATGAGATAGTATATATATATATAGAATATATATGGCGATAGAATATATATATATTCCAGGCTGGCTTTGACTTTGTAATCCTCCTGCCTCAGCCACCTAGTGTGCAATACCAAGTGTGTGCCACCATGCCTGGCTCTCTTTTTATTTTTTAACCATCATTCTCTGACTTTAAGAAAAGTTCAGGACCAAGTGATCTTGGGAGTAAGCTGACCTCCTCCATTCTACCATGGGAGATTCAGCCTCAGAGACCTACAGAAGCTGTCCTGGTCACACGAGTACCATAAAGGATTTGGCTAATTCTATAATTCATCTCCCTCTTGCCTATTCCACTTCTCTTTGTGATCTGATACAATTTTGAATTAAATATGTTTTGACCACTATGAGGCCTTCCGAAACTGAGTTAACAAGGTACCCATGACGACGGCTACTTCCTGTTTGGCGGTTGTGAGAGACAGCCTGGCACCCTGGCACCATGGCAGATACCCTAGCATCCTGAAAATTCCAAGAAAACTGATACCGGTTGACTAAGCTGAGGGTACATCTGACCCACATGTCAAATAGAAATGGGTGAACAGGTACGGCTAAGAAAGAGAAAGAGAGGCCCGTGACACATTTTCTATCTGCTATTTTTCATCACTGGGTATGGGAACCAGGGCCTCGCACATCCTAGACAAGTGTTCTGACACAGAGCTATTCCCCTAGCCTTTGGGTTCTTAACACCGCTGTGGTGGTTTGAATGAGAATGATCTAATTGGCTCATATATTTGAATATTTGATGTCCAGCTGATGAAACTATTTGGGAAGGGTTAGGAGGTGTGGCCTTGCTGGAGGAAATGTGTCCCTGGGGGTGGACACATTTGCTGTTTCCAAAGCCCAAGCCATTTCTAGTTAGCTCTCTCTGTCATGCTTGTGGACGGAGCTCTCAGCAATGGCTACCGTGCCATGCCTGCTGGCCTACAGCTCTCCTCCCCACCACGGTGGTCTTAAAAACTAACCCTGTGGAACCAGGAGCCTCAAACAGCTGGCTTTATAAGTTGCCTTGGTCATGGTGTCTCATCACAGTAATAAAAAAAAAAAACGACAGAAGTTGATACCAGGGAGTGGGTCATTGCTGTGACCGTTCCAACTCCGCTGTTCTTCAGAAAAGGTAGAAGTCTTTGAGACTTTGGACTAGGAAGTTGGTTGAATGCTGTAAGTGAGGCTTAATGTGCCATCCTAGTAGGAGCTTGGAAGACAATAGTGCTGAGGGAAATGTGGACTGTGCGGGCCCAGCTCAAGAGGTTTCAGAGGGGAACAAGATGAGCAACCGGGCTAGGGACCATTCTTGTGCCACTGTGGCAAAGGATGTGGCTTTCAGCCCTTGCCTTAAGACTCTGCCTGATGCCAAATTGAGGAGTTTTGGACCGGTTTTGTTGGTTGGAGTTTGTATTCTGACACACAGGATCTAGGCTTTCCCATTAAAAAAGTTAACATTTATTAATTTATTTACTGACCAGGTCTCACGTAGCCAGGATGGCTCCAGACTCACTATGTAGCCAGAGCTGGCCTCCACCTCTCAGGTGCTAGGATTCCAGGCATGCACCACAATGTTCCTTGATTGAGTGTGTGTAATTTGGAAATACAATTTCTCGTAAACTGAGGATTGTGATCTGTAATTGGTTGTTTTTATTCTTTAGTCTTGGCTCTTTGAGGGTCCACCATCCAGCTCCCAAATAAATCCAACAGGGGCTTTTTTTTTTGAGACAGGGTTTTCCTATGTAGCTTTGGAGCCTGTACTGGAACTCACTCTGTAGACCAGGTTGGCCTTGAACTCACAAAGATCTACCTGCTTCTGCCTCCCAAGTGCTGGGATTAAAGGTATGCACCACCACTGTCCAGCACTTATTCTTTCTTACAAATGCCTGGCCTTAGCTTGGCTTGTTTCTTGCTCGCTTTTCTCAAATTATCCCATCTACCGTTTGCCTTTGGGCTTTTACCTTTCTCTATTTCTATATATCTTTTCTTTTTATTCCATGTCTGGCTGGGTGGCTGGCCCCTTCTTTTCTTGCTCCTCGAATTTCTCTTCTCTAGATTTCTCCTCCTATTTATTCTCTCTGTCTGCCAGCTCCACCTATCCTTTCTCCTTCCTAGCTATTGGCCATTCAGCTCTTTATTAGACCAATCAGGTGTTTTAGGCAGGCAAAGTAACACAGCTTCACAGAGTTAAACAAATGCAATATAAAAGAATGCAACACATCTTTGCATCATTAAACAAATGTTCCACAGCATAAACAAATATAATACTTCCTAAAATAATATTCTACAACAGTGACCTAGTCAGGAATAGACTGGCTGTTTCTGTGCTTGTGCACACAAGTAAAGGTGGCGGCCACTGCTCTGCACAAACAGTCCCTGCTTAGCAGCTCATGGTGGGCCGTGTTTATTCCCAAGCATCTACTAACCAGGCATGGTTGCTCCCTGCAGCTCAGGACTTACTTCTGGAAAATCCGCAGGCATTCAACTCTCTCTCCCCTCTGTTCTTCTTTCAGATTTTGCATTAGATGGCTAAGGATCTCCTCTTTCCTCTTTTCTATTCTCTTACTCCCCTCATGATGCATCATGGGTAATTTCTACACGTGGATCTCACAATGGTTTCTCTCTTCCTCTGTCTAACCTGCTACTGAATCACCCAGTATGGTTTCCACCCTGCTTTCTCATATCCAGAAGTTTCATTTGGCTTATTTCAAATCTCTCATTTTTTATTTTTATTTTTCCAAGAGTCTTGTTTATCTGTTAGTTTTCTTCTATCCTTTTTCTTTTCAGACAGAATCTCTATATGAAACCCAGGCTGACCTGGACCTCATGGTTCTCCTGCTTTGGGGCCTCCTGGACGCTGGGGTCAAAGGGCTCTGCATTGCCACCCTTCTGGCTTTTTTTTTTTTTAATTTAAACATGGTTTGTTTGTTTTGTTTTGTTTTGGAGACAGAGTCTCATTATGTAGTCCTGGTTAAACTGGAACTGGATTTATAGATGAGGCTGACCTTGATCTTACGAAGATATGTTTGCCTCTGCCTCCCAAGTGCTGGGGTTAAAGGCATGTGCCACTACATCTCTGGCCCTTTACTATTTACTTTCAGCCTTTAAACCTATGACTTCAGTAACTGTAATGTGCTGTTCTTCTAGGCATGAGGTCTGAGCCCAAGGCTTGTTTCCTTCTGCCTCAGCCTCCTAAGGGCTGGGTTACCAGCCTGTGCCTCACACCCTCCCAATACCTCCTTTGATTTCCTATTCCTTTCTTGTTTCTTCACCTCTTGGGGGCTCAGCTCATCACTTTAAGGAGTATCTGCTGCAACTTCATTAGCATTTATGGGGTGTTTGTGATGGGAGAATTTACACAGCAAGTTAGCAGGGAGGCTAAGTAGCTTACACATTTGCCACTCTAGAAAGATGCTAATATCGACCTGTTTCTGCCCACCCCCTCACGTTCTGGCTCTCGGGCTCTCAGGTTTGCTCTCTTTAAGACAGGCGCTCATCTCTAGCCCAGGCTGACCTTAAATGCGACAATTCTTCTCCCTGACTTCAAGTGTGAGTTACCACACCTACTATTTATTTATTTTGTTTTGCTATTTCATTTTGGCAGCAAGGAGACTTAAACTTAGGGCCTCGCACGTGCTGTATGAATTCCCTACCACTGAAAGGCATGCAGCCTCTTCCCCTTGCATGTATTTTATTTTTACTTATTTACCTATATATATTTCTTTGAGACAGGATCTTACCATGT
Organism: Ellobius talpinus; assembly: GCA_001685095.1. Lineage (NCBI taxonomy): Eukaryota > Metazoa > Chordata > Mammalia > Rodentia > Cricetidae > Ellobius > Ellobius talpinus. Next base: position 4,252 of record LOJH01008096.1, on the reverse strand, counting down.
AGCCATGATTAGCGTGGACCACGTGTAGATCGGGCTGGCCTCAAACTCAGAGCTCTCCCTGCTTCTGCCTCTCGAAGGCTGGGATTAAAGGTGTGTGCCACTATACCTAGCTTTCTCCCCATTTTAAAGAAGATGGGGTCTTACTCTGTTGTACAGATTGGTCTTGAACTTCTGGACCCACATATTCCTCTTGCTTCAGCCTTCTTTCTGTCCGAGTAGCTGTGACAGCACAAAGCGGAAGCTTTGCAACTCTTTACTGTTTCTGGAACAGCTGATGTGGCTGTTGACGGAGAGCAATGCTTATCCCTTGCCCGAGCAGCCCTGTGTTGCCAGTTTTGGATGCTAGAAGGACTGAGACCTGCCACGACCTGTGTCTCTCAATGTCCTTGGAACACAAGTGTCCACGGACCTCCTAAGCCTTGACCCCCACCTCAGAAGCATCTCCAGCGACTGGTGGCTCCCCTTAAGCCTAGAGAAAACGATCGTACCTTGAACATGGCTGTAACTTTTCCTTTCCTTTGACTGGACTGCGCCATGAGCCAAAAATAGGCCCTTCCTCCTGTAAGCCTCCACTTGTCAGGTATTTGGGTCACAACAGAGACTAATACCTCACTCAACCTTATTCTCATCTGGAGAATGTCCCAAGAACCCTGAACTTTCAGGCTGTTAGGATGGTTCTTTGGGAGACAGTCTGGACACAGCTGTCTATCAACAGGTAACTATCAATCCCTTCCCTGCTTTGTAGATTTAGTGGCCAATAAATGTTTATCCAGGAAAATGAAAGCAGAGATCACTCTGGTGGCCATTTCTCAGGAAATCCGAACAGCTGCCGAGTTCTACACAGGCTTTCAATGCAAGGCTCCCTCTCCAGCAGGTGCTTCTAAAAGCTGGCTTCTGAGACCTGGTCACAGCAAGTGGCTGCTGGGCCCTCCTCTTCTGTGAAGTGTGTCCCCCCAAAGCCACAAGGTGGAGCTGTGCTGACCACAGCACCGAGGGTGTCTCTAAGTAGGGCAGGACCTTAGGGCAGGGAAGGTACACCATACAAGGCCAAGCGCCACCCTCTTGGGATGGTAGGAAGAGCACGGATGTGTGTGTCAGCAAGGGGTGGGCCTCCTGGGCGTCCTGGACTGATACTCTGTGGCAGAGTCCTTAAATTAAATCGAAAACAGAGATAGTAGTCAGAGGGTGGGGTGGGGGGAAGGAGGAGAAGGGAGGAGGAGAGGAGGAGAGCGAGGGAGCTGAGTAAGAGTAGAGATAGAGGAGGAGAAGACGAGGAAGAGGAGAGATGCCGCCAGGTAGGAAGGGAGGCTGCTGGATGGCTGGGCCCTATGGTTCTGGGCTCCACACAGTTTGGCCTCTCCTGCTCCTTGGCACACTGGAGATGGGGCAGTATTCTCCATCTGAGTTCTGCAGAGGTCAGGCAGGGCTGATTAACTCCACACTGTGGTGGCTCTCTGTGTCTGTGATTAGCACACGACAGGCTCACGAAGCTCACCAGCTAACAGTCACGATATTGCAGCATGTAAAACCAACCAGACGGAAGACTCCAGACTTGTGGCTTAATTGAGTCTTCGGGTCCCCAGGCGTGCACCAAAAGTCGCAACGGTAATTATCTGAAGAACTCCCCACTAGGGTTCCCCAGTACAGCTCTCAGTTCAAGCTGATAAAGATCTTTCCTACCTGGCATTTCCACAGCAGCCTCTAGCCTGACCCTTCTAATGAGTAAAGGCAGAGACACTGAGATTCAGCTGGCTGATTAAGTCCAAGCAGAGCGCCTAGGCCTAAGCAGACCACACATGCTGGGTTGAAATGGAAGGCCTTGTTCTCTGTGGAGCTGGCATCTCCATGTCCCCACGTGTCCCCTTTTAGTGTTTTTTTTTTTTTTGCCTTGACTAAGAGGAAGCTAATAGCTAAATTCATAGCTTAATTACAGCACAGGCTAATAATAGAGAAACACAGTGTGTCCTGCTCTTTTTTTTCCTTCTAACTTGACACAAGCTGAAGTCATTGGAAAAAAGAGCTTCAGTTGAGAAAACATGCTTGGCCTGCAGGCAAGTCTGTAGGTCTGTAGGGCATCTTCTGGATGAACGATTGGTGTGGGAGGGCTCAGGCCACTGTGGGTGGTGCCACTCCCGGGCTCTATAAGAAAGCAGGTTGAACAAGCCATGATGAGCAAACCAGGAAGCAGCACCCCTCTATGGCCTCTGCATCAGTTCCTGACTCCAGGTTCCTGCCCTGCTTGGGTTCCTGCCTTGGCTTCTCTCAGAGATGGATACACTATAAACTGTAAGGTGAAGTAACTCCCCCCCCGCCCCGGAAGTTGCTTTTGGTCATGGTAGTTATCACAGCTACAGAAGTGTTGAGACACAGGGTAATAATGACTGTAGCCTAAGCTCCCGCATGGCTACTGCTTCCTGGCCAGCCACGTACCTAACTTCTTTAGAGATGCATTCCCACTTCATCGTGTGGCTAGTCCTGTGAAGCAAGCATCCCTGGACCTTTTTCTTAAGAGACTAAATGTGGAATTTGCTTACTCAGCTGGGAGCAGTCAGTTAGGTTTGGATGCAGGCTTGGCTATGAGCACTTCTGGATCCAGGCTCTGCTCTCTTGGATGGAAACTTCCAGATGGCTTTATATCTCCCATACCACCCTACCCTTCTCTTTGTGGTGTTGGGAATTGAACTTGGGACCTTGTGCATGCTAGGTACACCCTAGCTCTGCTATGCATATTGATGTATTTTCTGGCCTTCACTGCACCAGAGCCAAGATGGGGATAGAAGTGTCTACCTCTCAGTGCTGCTGGTTTTACTCAGTGAGAGAAAACAGGTAAAGCCTTTCACACGGGGCCTGCCACATTGTCCACAGTCAGCAAGAGGCAACTGTTAAAACTCAGAATAACTATGACAGTCAGTGGCATCATTTGACCAATCAGCCTAAAGTTTGGGGCGTTGAAATGATGTGTCCAAGGTCACCCAGACAGAAACCACCAGAGTCTGGACTTGAATTCAGGTCTCTAAACTCTGCGACCAGGGCGCCTTTGCTCCCGTGACTCTCCCCGTTGTCCTGCATCTTGAAGAGACTTGGAAGGGTGACAGAATGAGTCTGTAGATGGGGAAGGATGGGGAGCCAGGTGGGGCGGACAGAAGTGAGGGACCCCAGAGTCTAGCAGAAGCAGGCTTTTTAATTGCTTAGCAAATATGCCCCAAGGCAGGCTGGCTCAGTCCCGACTGCGTGGCCAGGGTCACTGGGCAGAGACAATATGTAGCGCCCTTAATTAATTCTCTTCCAGTCCCTCTAGAACGAAGAGAGAATAAATGCATAAGTAAGCTGAAGTAGAAATTGAGTTTTTGGTTCTTAGGGCTTTTTTCCTGGCGGAGCCAGCCAGTATGAATCAGTCTCAATTGAACTCTCCCTCCAACTGTCCAATTTTAAAACCCTTTCAAAGCAAATACAGAGAGAATAAAAGAAAAAGGGATGGTCCATTATGATCCGGGGCCCAGGGTCTCTTAGTGAGCACTCCAGTGAAGGCTCTGCTTGGCAGCAGGCACCATCACCTTTACCTCTGCCACCAGCTGGCAATCATTCCCAAAGTAAATTGATCATACTACAATAGTATTCCATTCGTTGGCCGGGAGACAGACCACTGTGGTGGTGGGGGTGCTGTTTATCTCGACTAATTCTAGCATTGCTCATTTCCTGTTCACTTGGCAGGTGTGCTTCCTGTCTGGGTTTGGAGAGGGCAGTGGGGGTGCAGTATAAACACAGTCCATGGGGACTGCTGGGCAGTCTAGTGTGGAGCATCTTGGTGTGGCAGGGTCACTGGGAGACTAGGACAGTGGATCAAAGCCGTTGGCCCCGGCATCACATGCACTGTGGTGTCCATAGGCTCACTAGGGTGGCTCATGACCCTGCCCCTCTCCTCCAGAGGCCTTGGTTGTTTTCATCTGTAGGAAGAACTCAGTATGCCTCATGGCTGTTCTGTCTCCTCTGTCTCATCCATAAGCCAGTTAGCTGCAAATACAGAGGAGACAGAACGGACGGGGCTGATCCCGGAGGTGGGAGGTTGCTCCTGGAAGCTGGTTTTTGGTGACAGTGACTATCTCCTAAGCCCCATGCTCAGTGTCTGAAGTGGTGGAAATAATGGTTTATACCCCAGGGTGCAGTGTGAAGAGATGACTTCCAGGAATGTGCCTTACAAGGCAGGAGGAGCGCCCACTTCAAAACACTTCCTGGGTGGGATGACAGGCACGCC
>LOJH01008095.1:9208-28596 GCA_001685095.1 Ellobius talpinus | reverse complement strand
TGTGTGTGTGTGTGTGTGTGTGTGTGTGAGAGAGAGAGAGAGAGAGAGAGACCTAAGTTTTTATGTGAAGGTCTATATATCATTTAATAACATTAACAATCACTCTATAGCATATGACCTTATTAAAACTGCATCTTAACTGCTTTATTGTTCTGGTCTAAGATGATACTGGAAATTAAAAAAAATCTTATTTCACATGGAGAATGAGAGTATACTAACTAAAAAACCATTAATATGCAGTATTAAAATAGGTATTTGTGTGTAACAAAGGTAGTTCTCAGTTCAGCAAGTTCTCAGATGGCATCTGAAGAGGATTTTTAAAAAGGAACCCGTAAGACCAGGTGCATAAGCATGATTCAAGTCTGTAAGGCTTTATTTATCTTGAACTCTTGAGCCCGTTGGTCATTCATACCTCACCTTCAGAGATGTCTGCATTTGACAATCAACTAAACCTTTACATTATGGGTAACTGACTGTGGGCTACATAAGAAACATGCACTCCTTTAAGGTAAAACCATAAGGCTCATCTATCTGGGGGACAACCTAACAGTGTTTCCTTGCAGTATGACCTCAGAATGTCTACTATAGGGGACTGGGAACAAACACACTGTGGTAAAGATATCATCCCTAATTTAAAAACCAGATCTTAACAGTATACCTTCCTAGTCTTAGCAAGCATTTATTAAGAATTTGTTTCCCAGAAAGATGAAGACGCCTAAATTCAGCTTAAAGTGGCTTAAATAAGTGCAGTGAAAGCCAATTACATATAAAACAAACCCTTATTTCCACTGTCATGACTTTGAACTCCTCTACTCCATGAAATGTCTGCACTACAAGCTGAGTTCCTGTAAGCCACCAAGATGTCCTATTTCATTGCCCATCTTCTTAGTAAGTCAGAAGATAAGACTTCCCACTGTTGCTAACGTTGATTCTCATCGGTTCTGGTGAGAAACATTTTTGTAAGTGGTTTCTCACCACATACAAAGCATGGGCTTTGATGGCTTACCAAAAATGCAGTGAAAATGGAACCCACTGAATGGAAACAGCAGTCTCCCAAAAGGCAGTGCAGCGCAGGAAAGCCAGCTGAAAGTCATCAGTCAAGACACAAGGAAAAATGTTTGCAATGCAAGAGCTTCCATCCCCACACATGTCCAAGTGGAGCAGACTGAAACTGTGCCGAGCTGAGCCACGGGTGCAGACTTCCTTACGAACCTCGCAGGCACTGACCATCCTCATTCGCGCATGCACAGTGGACGAGCCAGAGCTTTAGGGGCTACGCCTGACATTTGCCTGGCGGGCCAGGGAGAGGTCCTGACAAAGATGAGCTGACAGAGCTGTTACATCTGTATATGGCGGCTGGGTCACAATCATTGCCTCTATTTAAACGTTTGTTTTTGTAACATGGAAAAAATGTAAAAGAAGACTTTTAATTGCTCATAATTCAACTTTGTGCACGTCAGGTTTTTACTCAGCTGTTATTAAACATACAGGTGCCTTTTAGTAAGAAAATTTTCTATTACATGGAAAAAGATTATACTAGGACTAAAGAATCTGGCCACATAACTTCATTAATTAAAGGAATAAAAATCATCAACATACTTAAGTTTCTCCCAACTTCTAACTCTCTATTATTTTCTTATTGTTGAACATAAATATTTTAAGATGTATTCCAGGAAGTAGCACTAAGAATTTTCATATATTCATCAATTTAAGAAATTGTGCAAACCATTATACGTATATACATCCCAAAATACATGCACATGTGTGTACACGCACACACAAACACACAATATATTATATATATGTATATGCTTTCATAACTGAATCCTGGTTTTTGGAAGGTTTGTACAATATGGGAAATTTAAATATTTACTAGATTTGAGCACATATTTTTCCTCCATTACCTCCCCCACATGTATATATTAACAGACATATATCAAACAAACTGAATTGTCAGGTTGTTTCTGCAAACTCAACAGAAAGCATTCATTATTATGAACCTTTAAGTGGCTCACATTTCAATAAGAATCATACTAAAAAGATTTTTAAAAGCTATTTACACTACAGTGCTGACACACTTAAAAGGAAAGAAAAAGTTGATATAAATAAGCTCTATGGAAAAACCTTAAATTGTCAAAAGAGAATTCTGGCTCATATTACAAAAAATATATTAATATGATTTTTGTCAGCTCCATTTTGAACCTAAAACTCCAACTCCAATGACTTCTACAGACTCCTTTGATGTAACCGGCAATGGTGACAGAGCCCTAGTGCACGGGATTCAGTCATGGACAGGCACTGCGGAATGTTAGGAAGCTACATAAACTATGTTGTAACAAACGCGAGCAATTCCTATGCTTGCTTTCAGATTTCATGAATCACTATTACAAATTATCTTTAAAAAGGAATTTTAAACACAATGTACAAATTTAGCACAAATTGTCATTGTCATTTTTATCTTGATTTGAGTGCACAGAACTCTGTTGCTGTGTATCACCTACATCAATGAGACTTCCAGGGCACAGTTCTTCCTTGAAGTCTTTGTTACTGTCTTCAAATTTAGAATCCACGTCAATCTGAAAACCTGAAAACTGAACATGATCCAACTTTGTCTTAACAGTCTTGCCTTCTGTGCTATTCGGGGTTCTAGTCTTTTCAGTTATATTAACTCTCAAGGGGTCTTCCTTGGTTCCTGTAGGTGCAATACGTTCATGTTTAATCTGTTGTGATTCATACGTAGAATGAAGTTTGTCTGAAAACACAGAGTCTGATGAGGTTTGGTTCACAGCACAAAGGATGCTGTCGGTGTGAGGTTCGAGAACGGATGACGTAGGACCTGATGCCATGCGTGTTTCGTAAGTGACCGCACTGTGATGGGCGTCCTCCTCTGCGTGATATAACTTAAGTCGAACATGCCAGGCCAAACTGCACACAGCAGAAACTGTCTTGAACTGATGAACGACATCCCTCGGAATGAAGTAAATGTCGTTGTCACACAGCTGGATCCTGGCGTAGCGGATGCCTTCTCTCCGCAACTGATTAAGTTTTGCGTCATCAACCCACTGGACACACTGGAAAAAAAATACCGGTAAGACTTTTTGCACAACAAAATCTAAGTGAAAAATGATGATTATTTTAAGTTTTGGTTTTACCTGGGACAGTGGAGGTTCATGTAAATCTAACTGCATTCGTTGAACTACTTCTAAGAAATCTTCTGCATGAAAACAAATTACATCTTTGGTTATTCGGGGTTGATCAGGTCTGTAAAGGAGGGTGATAATAAAGGAACCTTCCATTAATGTTTCATTCTGTTAAGTCCTTAATAAATTCAAACAAAACTAGTTTATGATCAACACCAAAATCTTCTTACAAATAAAGAAAACCACTTTATCTGTTAAAATCAGTTTAAATGTGAGCTCCAACCTAAACAGACTAACAAGTGTCGTTACTTCAGTATCACTCTCAGAATTATCCGTAAATTATACACACCATCAAAACTAAATGTCACATTTTAATGCAGTTCAATTTTTCTTTAAGTGTTAAAATATAAAATACTGCACACAAGGAGCTGAAGCAAACACAAAGATATATTACTATGTGTTCGCATTTCTAGGTGTAAGTTAAAGGGGTCTTGGCAAAGCACAGAATGGTAGTTATCGGGCTGGAGAGAGTGAGTTAGGGAAGGATAACTGGAAATGTTCCGTAGTACAGGAAGGTGACTATGGTTAACATTTAATTGAATATTGCAAAACAGGCAGAAGAGAGAACTTCATTCTCACCACACAAAAATGGTGGATGCTGTGGTGGTTGTTGAAGTAACAGGTAAAGCAATGTTCTGCTCTGTTACATAGGGTATAGCTGTGTTGAAATATCACACTGTATCTCACAAATATGGACATTTAGTATATCATGAATTTTATAATGAAAAGTATGGGCAGAAGTGGCTCATGCACGTAACCTGGATTACACAGTGACACTCTACAAAAAAACAGAGAATACTTTCTTGTTCCATAGAAGATAGTAACTGTCTGCCTGCACACACCCAATCTCAAAAGCTCCTGGACAGTAAGGAGGCTTGGGCCTAGCTAGTGTGAGATGGGAAAGATACTGCAACCATGCTGATGCACACAACCCCTAAGTGACTCTTGTGGTTTTATTTCATTGCTGTAGTTACTAGTGCATATTAATGGGTCTTAGTAACAATAAATTAAGAAATGTCTATTACAAATACTCATTCTTCATGGGAGACATTACATTTCTTATATAAATTGTGAAAAATTTCCAAATTCTTCAATATAAAAATACATTTTCACAGAAAATGCTCAAAATAAATTTCTGAAGTGAAATTCCAATCAACGCAGTACACAAGTCTAGCCTGACAGAGACAACTGACGGAAACTACGACCAATCAATGTGCAGAGTTACGGAACCCCATCTCAGCTAACACATCTAGAAAACACTCCCATAGCTAAGGCTGAGGGAACACTGTAGAGAGGGGGGTGGAAGAATTCTAAGAGCCAAATGACCAAGGCTATACTGTGAAATTCTGTCTCCTAATAAGTTACACCCATAGAGTCTCACCAACATGACTGCCCAAAAAGGACACGAAAATGTGCAAAGTTACATGGGGAAAGCCCTTTGAGGCCTCAACCCTTCACAAAGAACTGCAGGCTGCTAAGTAGAAAGGTGGGGGAGAGGTGGCCCTCCGGGGACAAAAGCACACTAATTGGTTGTCCAATGACAAATGCTCAGCCCAGGCAACATACATAAAGAACCATTATATGGACTTAAGATATGGAGCTATATACATAGATACAAGTACATATATGGATACAATAACAACTGATTTAAAAAAAAGGCCATGAATTTGAAGGAGAACAGGGAGTGATATATGGGAGGGTCTGGAAAGAGGAAAGGGAAGAGAAAAAGGTTGTAATTAAAATACAATCTGAGCCAGGCGGTGGTGGCACACGCCTTTAATCCCAGCAGTGGGGGGGGGGCAGAGACAGGCGGATCTCTGTGAGTTTGAGGCCAGCCTGGTCTACAAGAGCTACAGCCTGGCTCCAGGACAGGCTCCAAAGCCACAGAGAAAACCTGTCTCGAAAAACCAAACAAACAAACAAAATAAAATACAATCTCAAAAAAAGAAAAAAATTAAGTCATAACATAGTCAAATCCCTAAGGTTCAATGAGAGAGTCTCATGGATGATACTACATACAGAAATGAGGCAGCCAGTTCCTGGAGTGCAGACTCTTCACAGACAATAAAACACAGAAGAAAATTAAAGTATGGACAGAAAACAACTGCTCTCTCCAAGTGCACTGGACCAAGCAACCATGGTCTAGCCCTCTAAAACTCCCTAAGTTAAAATCAGCCCTCCCTTCTCTGCGCTGCTCCTCAGACACTGTCGCTGGCACACTAACCGAGGGACAGAAAGTAGCAGATGAATGGATATTTGAGGTAAAGAAATGGCTGAAGTAATTAGCTACCAAGAATACTACAAGACAAATGTTCTACAACTTGACTGTCGTTGTGGTACGTAGCTAAATAAATTAGTCAAAACAAGGAACAGGCTTAAAATTGGTACATGTTTTATTGAATGTAAATTATACCCCAATTTTATGGTTATAATTATGGGCTAGAGAGATGGCTCAAAAGGCAAAGCACTAAAGCAAGTGTGAGGACCCAGGTTCAGAGCCCCAACCATGCCAAGTTGAGCACTATAATCCCAAAGTTCTTATGGCAAAATGGGAGTCGAAAACATGAGAATCCAGTCCCAGAAAGCTTGCAGGCAGCTATCCTGCATACTCAGCAGCTGAACAAGAGATCCTGTCTCAAAGAAGCAGAGGAAGAGGACCGAGTCTCAGACACACTAACAAACACCATGGTCATGACATAATGAATGCACTCCCACGGGTAATACAAGAAAAAAAAATATTAGTAAATGAGCATACAGTAAGCTCTAGGTAAATCTAGTTTCCCTTTAACCATGAATTTCTCCCCCATTAGTCATTTTAAAAAGGAAATTATTCCACTCAAATTAGAGTCTAGCAATTTAAATATTCAATTCAATTATGCTATCCAAATGTAAGAGCAAAATAAATGATTTTCCCTAGCAAAAAGAAATTATGAACATTTCCAATACAGGGTTTTTGTTTTCTTTTTCTTTTTTTTTTTTCTCTTTTGTTTTTCGAGACAGGATTTCTCTGTAGCTTTGGAACCTATCCTGGTACTCACTTTGTAGATTAGGCTGCCTCTGAACTCACAGAGATCCACCTGCCTCTGCCTCCCGAGTGCTGGGATTAAAGCTGTGCGGTGCGACACGCCTGCCCAGCTTTTGATTTTGTTTTTCAAAACAAAAGTTTCTCTCCACAGCCCTGGCTGTCCTGGAACCCTCTCTGTAGAGCAGGCTGGCCTCGAACTCACGGAGAGCATCCTGCCCCTGCCTCCCCAGTGCTGGGACTAAAGGTGTGTACCACCATCTCATGGCCCAATAAAGGTTTTAAATGGCATACACTTTTAATTCCAGCACTTGGGAGGAAGAGGCAAGTGAATCTTTGTGAGTTTGAGGCTAGCTTGATGTACATAGTGAATTCCAGGACAGTCATAGTAAGGCCAGCTCCACAGTAATACACTGTCTCGAAAACAGTAAAAAGAAAATATAATAAAATAACAGTAGTTAGTATATGGAAGAACCCAGGTTCAAGTTCTAGTACAACCATCGCCAACAAACAGCAATAGTGGGGCTGGAGTTGAGCAGTTAAGAGCGCTGGCTGCTCCTCCAGAGGACTCAAGCCCATCCCCAGCACCCATGTGACAACCCCCAACTGTCCTCTTCTGCCCCACCAGACACTGCACGCTGGGATTCAGGTGAAACATTCAGACACACAGAATAAATCTTAGGAAGCAGCTCTGTGTACCGCTGTCCACAGTGCACAGCCTTCAGCACTCCCACGGCAGCTGTGGTCTGTCGCTCAAAGCCTTGGCCTATGTGGTCAGCGTGGGCCCTCGTCCTGTCTTCAAACAGCATCTCCCGAGGCTCGCTGGTTCGAGGTAGATACTGAAGGTTTTTTATTTCATTGGTAGTCCTGTTTATTAAAAGAGATTTGCATTTAAATACTGAGGCTTGTTTCCTTACCAGGCATTTCATAATCACACAATTTCAGACAAAAGAAGATGTTTTATTCTTAAAATGAATAAAGACAAAAAAAATAAGACATGTCAATTCTGGAAAATACCTTTCCTACAAGTGGCAGCCCTGGAGTGCAGGGCTACTTTGTATGAGACTGAGCACTTAACAATACACATACTTCTAGAAGTAACACATTTCTTTCTTTTTTCCTTTCTTTTTTTGTGGGGGGGTAGGAAGGGTTGGGTTTTTTGAGACAGGGTTTCTCTGTGTAACAAACAGCTCTGGAGATCTTGGAATTCATTCTGTAGAACAGGCTGGCCTCTAACTCACAGAAATCCACCTTCCTCTGCCTCATGAGTGCAGAGACTAAGTGTACCACCACTGCCTGACTAACATATGAATTTTTAAATAGATTAATTCAATATTCACATGACACATGCCATAGGCCAGGTGCTGTCTAAGCACTGAAACTACAATACAGAGGAGGGTGCTACTCTTAGGAGAATTTCAAAGACAGAAAATAAATTAGCAAAAAAGACCACCACCACCCCCAGTTAACCAAGACAATGACAGGCAGTGGGTCCACAAGACAGTTTACTAGAGGGGAAAGAAAGTCTTCATCTTCCCCTGGCCTCCACTCTTCTGCTCAGGGGCACTAAGAACCTGCTACCCACCCACTCTTCCTCGCACACCGCAGAGGCATCTCCACTCCCTCCCTCTGCCGCTCTCTCCTCTGTCCTGCTGGGAGTCATCCACTGCCTGCTGCTCCTCCTGCATCCCTGCACACATCTTACCAGACTCTTCGTGATTAACATTCTACCTGTGTCGGAAACACAGGAGGCTAACAGACAAGTGACAGACATCACACTCAAACCCCTCAATACACAAGCAGCATGCAGTACTGTGGTTATTTGGACAGCACCAGGCCATGAAAGTGTCGCATATATCAGGGGCTCTAAACCATGAAGTACAGAGAAATTGCTCAAGGGGCTGGTGAACCCTTTAAATCACATCTGAAATTTGTATATTATCTGGCAACAGATTTCTAAGTTCTTTACTCAGTTCCTGAAACAGGCAAGGTGGAAGGGCACAAACACTCAGCTGAGGCCACCCTGGTCTACACAGAGAGTTCCAGGACATCCAGGGCCATGGAGAGTTTCGAGAGCCCATGTTGGGTGGCTCAGAACTACCTTTAACTCCAGCTCCCGGGGGGCAGCGTGTAACACCTGTGACCTCCACAGGCATCTGCACATATATGAACATACCCACACATGCACATACCCACACAAACAAAAACACATAATTAAAATTTTTTAAGTAATCTTTCAAAAAAGAGAAAAGAATAAGTTCTACAAAACACAATTTTACAATTGTTACCAACTTAGAAATTAACTCTTGGATTCCATTATTTATTAAGCAATAAACAGCATATAACAAGCCCAACAGTCCCTGTGGTCAGGCAACCTACCATTTACTCCATGATGTCTTATCCTGTTTTGTTTTAGATTCATTTATTTTATGCACATGAATCGTTTGCCTGCATATATGTAGTGCATCATGTATCTGGTGTGTATCTGGTGCCTTCACAGGTCAGAAAGGGCATGGGATCCCTGGCACTGCATGGCTGTGAGCCACCATGTGAGTGCTGGGAATGGAACCTGGGTCTCCTACAAGAGTCATCTCTCCCAACCCTGTTTGTTGTTTGTGATAATCCATGTAACTGTTAAAATCATATTAGATAGATATCTACAGAAACAAAGCCACACTGCCCCTAGCAGCCCCAGTTCTATGACCACAAAGTTAACTTAGTGCGCATCTTTCCAGCTTTTGCTCCATGCAGAGTTTATAAAACAAATTTTTAATAATTCTCTCTTTTTTGGGTTTTTTTGTTTGTTTGTTGTTTTGTTTTGTTTTTTGAGACAGGGCATCTCTGTTGCTTTGGAGCCTGTCCTGGAACTAGCTCTTATAGACCAGGCTGGCCTCGAACTCACAGAGATCTACCTGCCCCTGCCTCCTGAGTGCTGGGACTAAAGGCGTGCACCAGCCACCACCACCTGGCCTAAATTTTTAATAATTCTTTGATAACACCACACATGCATAAAGTAAGTTCTCATCACAGCCGCCTCCTATTCTGTAACTCCTCCTACATCTATTCCCACCACGTCCACTCTGTGCTGCCCATACACCTTCCACTGGGACACAGATGACCTTACCCACCAAGGACTACAATCTTAAAAAGGGAAAAACCAAAACTGGGCTGTCCCTCCTTCAGAAGCTGTCAACAGTCAGGAGTCAGGGCTCATCCCCTGCCCCTGCACGCTGGACTTTTCCTCCTTCAGAAGCTGTCAACAGTCAGGAGTCAGGGCTCATCCCCTGCCCCTGCCCATAGACTGTTAACTGGCTTGATCTGCTGGCCTCATGCAGGCAACCACAGCTTTGAGTTCATGGATGCAGCAACCCTTTATTTCCAGGACACTACTTCCTCGGGGTCCTCTCTGCTCTGGTCTTACAGTACTGAACTGGGTAATGGGGTGTTATTAATGTCCCATTAGGAACGAACACTCACTGACACTTACTCAGCACACTCTGACCAGCTGTGAGTTTCTGTGTTAACTGCTGTCTGCTGCACAAAGACCCCGGTGCTATTCTGAGCCACAGGTCCTCTTGTAACTTTGAACTTACTATAGCACAGATGGACCCCTTGTACTTAAGGACTCCCTGACTAAACTTCCTGGATACTGGCATCACAGGCATGAGCTGCCATACTGTCAACATGAACACATATGGACAGATGATATTTTTCTTTTCATAAAAACAGAATAATAAAACAGGCATGGTGATACATGTCTGTAATCCCAATACTTAGGGGATTCCGGCAGGAGATTCTCAAACTCAAGGCCAGTTCGGGATATATAACAAGACCCTGTCTCAAATAACCATATTAGACTCATCCCTGGTTACATTGTGAAATAGTCATCTGGAAGGCCGGAGACACAGACGACAGAGAATTTAGAAGGACGTGCAATCCCAAAGAGAACTGATAGAAATACACTGCAGCAAGCCTAGCAAAGGGACCGCAGAGCTGAAATGCCACAGATACTTTTAGAGCAGCTAAAGGGGGAGTTATCTGGTCTTATCTTGTGGGCTGTTTGTTCCTTGTGGTAGGGAAGTGAGCACCTTTATTTCTCACAACCCTGGCCAATAGAAGCTGGGCTCCAGATGACTACAGAAGAAGCCATGTGTCACTGGGTTCAGTCTCCAAGTAGCCCCTGCCTGATAAAGTGGGGGAATCTTGCTCTCATTTTTGACCTCTGGCCTCTACACTGATTTTCTACATTTTGCTCTTTTCAAGTGTTGTGAATATTATAATGTTTAATCTTGTCTGCTTGGCTGGATGTGTATCACCTAGAAGACATAGCTCTCAGTTTGTCTTTGAGGGAATTCCAGAGAGGTTTTCACTGAGGAAGGAAGACCTACCCTGAAGGCAAGTGGTGCCACAGCACCAGCTAGAGTTCCCAAACAGCACTGGCATCCCTGTGTCCCTGATGCAGAGGGACTGTGAGCAAACACCTCAGGCTCTGCTGCCATGGTAGGGACTCCTCTTAAAACATTCAGTTCACTACACAGGACACACATAGCCTCTTCCTTAAAGCTGCTGCCAGAGTTAATAAAGGAACTGCTTTGGGCCTATAGCAGAGCTATAGGGGAACAGAGAGCTAGGAGGGGGAAACTAAACATAATGCTGGAAGAAGAGGCGGGGAGAGACATCATAGAGCCACCACCAGAGACAGACATGCTGAAACTTTGCTGGTAGGCCACATCCTCGTGGTGATGCACAGATTAATGGAGATGAGTTAAATTAAGATGTAGGAGTTAGCCAATAAGAAGCTAGAGCTAATGGGTCAAGCAGGGATTTAATTTAATACTGTTTCTGTGTGGTTATTTTGGGGCTGAGAGGCCTTCCTGTTACACTCTTACAAAAAGCTATTTCTTACAATAATCTATTTGAGGTTTTTGTTTGTTTTGTTTCCTGGATTTGGTTTTTTGGAGATAGGGTTTCTCTATGTAGCCCTGGCTGTCCTGGAACTCACAAAAGATCCACCTGCCTCTTTCTGCCTCCTGAGTCCTGGGACTAAAGGCGTGCGCTGCCACAGGGCTCGATTTGAGTCTCATGGTGATTTCAGTAACTCTTAGTACCCTTTACTTCCCTTTCAGTTTCTCCTTTTTAAAATGTAAATTCACTCTCCACCCAAGTGAAATGAAAAGCCAACTGAAATTCTAGAATCTGGAAGACAATGGACTTTCATTTTCTCTTTGTATTATTTTATATCTTTCCAATAAGGAGGGTTAGTTCTTAATACAAGTTTTGAATACTTGTTAAATTTATTCTAACCAGTTTCTCTCTACGTGAGTGAGATCTTTCCCACTCCTGTTGTAGAAGATATGTTACATTTGTTTATTCCTCGGAACATTGGTCTGATAATGCAAAGATGAACTCTGCTTCTGTTTATGCACTGCATTTGTTTAACTCTGCGAAGCTGCTACTCTGCCTGTCTAAAACACCTGATTGGTCTAATAAAGGAAGGGCTGAACAGCTACCAGCAAGGCAGGAGGAAGCATAGGCAAGGTTGATAGGCAGAGAGAATACATAGGAGAGAAAGACTCCAGGGGCCACCCACACACAGCCAGACACGGAATACTAAGGAAAGAAGAGGTACACAGAAATAGAAAAGGAAAAAACCCAGAGGCAAAGGGTAGATGAGATAATTTAAGAAAAGCTGGCAAGAAACAAGCGAAGCTAAGTCTGGGTACCTCCATGTGGTTTATTTGGGAGCTGGGTGGCAGGCCCCCAAAAGTAAAGTGTAAAGAGTCCAAAGAGTAAAAACGACCAACTACATACTCCTCGCTGTAACCTATTCTCATTCACCTCCTTCCCATGTTTCAATGATCTTGGATGTTGTATGATCAAGTATGTTAACATACTGCCAATCTCCTCACCTTTTCCTCTTAAAGGGTGACTTTGGCATGTCCGCCACAGGAATCATCTGCTCTCCAGGACGCACCCACATGATGGGGCCGTCATCGCTATCTTTCCGACTCTCTAGCTTTAGACTAGAGAGTGTTCCCCACGGCAACGTACACTAGAAACAAATAATAGCACAAATTAGTTATTCTCAAAACGTATCTTCAAATATGTACTAAAACTATTATATGTGGGTGAGGTAAAACAGAAAGAAAAGTAAATAATGTAATTATATTAATCTCAAAAAAAATTAAAAGCTTATCTGAGAGTCAACAAATGAAGCAGACTGATAATTAAAGCAAAAAAATTCTAATTCTCCTTATAAGAATCTTTACCATGTATTAACAAAGGCTAAAATTAGATTGAAGGAAAAAAGTTCCCCTCTTAAACACATTCATATGCAACTTAAACCCACACCCACCAAAAAGTCAAATGCACCCTTAATTGGTGATAATCAAATACAAATGTCATAAAAAAAAAAAACCACTCACACAAACCAATCAAAACATCTGTTTAGTAGTTTCTTGACAAGGCTGCTGGTCTTTTTTTTTCTTTTTCTTTTTTGGTTTTTCGAGACAAGGTTTCTCTGTAGCTTTGGAGCCTGNNNCTGGAACTCGCTCTGTAGACCAGGCTGGCCTCGAACTCACAGAGATCCGCCTGTGTGCCTCCCGAGCGCTGGGATTAAAGGCTGCGCCACCACCGCCCAACAAGACTGCTGGTCTGAAAGCAGAAACTAAATCTCTAAAGAAGTGAGGGAGGAGGGAAGAGGAGGACGAGCGCACTGGATGGAAGGATGGGCTGTCTGTCTTCACCACCTCACAGCCCCATGTGTAAGAAGAGCTAGATTTTCCACAAACAAGCAGAATGCTTAAAATAAAATTTGAAGCAACAATTTCAGCAGTTTTCTAAAAAATATTGGTTAATAATGACTACACTGAAAGTACTTGCTGTGAGTAACTGGAAAAGGAAAAAGAAACAAAAAGTGTCAAAGCTATAAAGGGGGAAAGAAAGAAAAAGTCAAAGTAGGCCACAGCCTATGTGAGCACACGAAGCAGGACACAGTCAGTCATGCAATGGCTTACGTGGTCAGCTGGAGAGCAGTCCCACATCCTGCTGTGACCACGGCCCTACCTCTCGGGAGGGTCAAGCTCGTCCTTGAATTATTGCTTATTAACTGCAGTTCAGACACAGTAAGAATGCAGCAGCCGCCCCAAAACAGAAGGGAGGGAGGGCCTGGCCACAAGGCACAAACTGACGGCCTGAGTCCGAGCCTCACAACTCAGGCCAATGTGAAAAAGATGAAATTTAACATGGAAAAGATGGGGGGGGCACAAAGTTGTCTTCCAACAGCCACATGTAGCTCAAGGCCCATGTGTGCCCCAAACCCACGTGTACTAATAATAATGAATACATTTTTAAAAAGAATATAAAATGGAAGTTGATTAGAAAAATTTTAGAAACTATAATGGAGCATGAGCTGAATGTTTGATGCAACTGTACAGTTCCCCAGGCCAATCCTCACAATGTTCCCACCGCACCTTGGTTCTTACAAAGCTTACTAGGCATCCTCCCTGCTCATCTGAATCCTCTTGTACAGACGCAGTAACAAGCAATGTTATTTGCTGATTCACCCTTTAACTTTGCCATTACAATAAAGACTGAGAAATTTGGGCGGTGGTGGCACATGCCTTTAATCCCAGCGCTTGGGAGGCAGAGGCAAGCGCATCTCTTGAGTCTGAGACCAGCCTGGTCTACAAAGTGAGTTCCAGGACAGTCAGGACTGTTTCACAGAGAAACCCTGTCTCAAAAAACAAGCAAACAAACAAACCAAAAAAAGCTGAGAAACTGCATGTATACATAGCAAAAGATCACTTAAGGTTTCCTTTTTTCTTTTTTGAATTTAAATAAAAATTAAAAAAAATTCTAAACAACCTTTTATCTGTATCAACTATAACTTGAAAGTAACACCCACAACTTAGAATGCTAAGACTTTCTCTTACTTTTAAAAATGGTGACTCCTCCAACATGTCAAGGAACTCAGGGAAGAAATCTCCCACTTCTTCATCAACGGCTCCCACCAAGCTAATCTGTCGCATGGGGCCAGCTCTGTAAGTACCATGAGAATATGTTCTTTTTACCTGAGGGACATGAATTTAATTAAGTTAAATAAGTCAGACATATATATATATATATGAAGTGTTTGTTATTGTCGCATAACAATGAATTACATCATTTCAGATTACTAGAACATAGCCAGAAATAAAGAAAATACAAGGCAGAAAAAAACCAAAAGCCTGTAATAATAATGAGGCATTTTATAAAAAATATTAACAAGCCAGCTAATTTCAGTTTCTTTGTCTGCAAACTACTCACCAGAAGAGTTGAAACGAACACTGCACGGACCAACTGCAGCATCTCCTAATAGCAGAAGAGTTCGTTGTTTGATACTCAGTGCTACTAAAAATATTCAAAACGACACACCATTTTTCTAAATAGACAGCTCTTATCTTTTACTACAACTGTCAAATTACCCACATTACTAGTGGTTTAAATGTCAAAAGTCATTAAGGATTATCTTTCATCCTGGATCAAGATTTTCACTAGCAGCCAGTTCACATTTCTATCCTGAACTCTGGTGAAATGCTTGAAATTCAGAGTTGGAAATCCTAGGCCACAAAATCACCTCTGCTATCAACCTGCTAACTTCAGATACCACATAAAGTCCTTCTGCTCTCATTGTGACCCCAGATTATAGAACAAAAGATAGTGCTCACTACATAAAGCACCTGTGTGACAACAAAGCGGCCTCTATCTGTGGGTTTGCTGGCACTTGGACTGCTCATTTGCTCCTCACAGACGATGGCACGTTGTACAGAGAACAGAAACGGGGAGGTATCTATCATTTCAAGCTTCTTTTCCTAAACAAACTTTAATCAAAATTCCAATTATTGCTTTTTTCAAAAGACTTTGTGGCCACAATATGTTGAAGATCACTGATTAGTTTACCCAGGACTGGCCTAGTTTAAACCAAAGTCCTGTAATACAGGCAAACCTAAATGGCCATGCTTTTGTGACATTATAAAACCTATACAACTGCTGTGGCATACATAGTATTAACACATGCAGAGTGCCAGTTCCAGCCCATATATTTGAGGAAACATGACAGTAAATATTTTATTACCCTAGAATAACTCTAAGACACCAGAATTTCATTTTTATCATAATCAGCAGTGATTCTTTAAATTTTTATCATAATGAACATTAAGTTTATTTAAGAATTATAAGTTTAACTTTTCCATTATCTGTCAAAACTTCACTGCTCAGATTCACAAACCAAGCCCCAAGACACAAAATGTACAGATCATACTTCATCTTACAGTGAGGGTCTCACCCTTTTCTGTTTCCTAAAAGGTTCTGTCATCTCTCTATCAATGGTTCTCAACCTTTGGGTTATGCCAGGTGTTTACATTACGATTCACAACATAGCAAAATTACAATTATGAGCTAGCAACGAAATAGTTTTATGGTTGAGGAACACAACATGAGGAACTGTGTTAAAGAGTCACAGCATTAGGAAGCTGAGGACCACGGCCCTACGGAAACAAACTGAGAGTCTAAACTTGACTCTCTACCACACTCAGGTTCCAGGAGCTTAGAAACATCGACAGCATCACAGTAGGGAACCTGGTCAGAGTGTGGTTCAGTAAGGTCGTCTTGAACAACGCTATGGTCACCAGTCTGAACTCCAGCAAACATCCCAGACTGAAAGTACACAACTGAAGGTCATGAGTGTGGTTCAGTAAGGTCATCTTGAACAAAGCTATGGTCACCAGTCTGAACTCCAGCGAACATCCCAGAATACAATACAAAAACTATTAAATGATTCTGCATTCATGTACTTGGTTTCTGCATGTGACCATATGAATTATGAGAAACTGCAAAGCTACTGAAGAGAGATTAGGGCCGAGGGTACAGATCTGTGGAATCCCTTGCCTGGCATTTATAAAGTCCTGGGATTAATCCCCAATACCGGCGGGGAGCAGGAAGGGAAGAAGATCAACTTATGTTATAAAACACAAATTTACCGAGGGTTTTGAAATGTCACAAAGGACAATTTAGGGAACTAATATTTCCATGTCATACAGGCAGTTAAGTTTGCTGCACATATATTTATTTAAATCAGATACCTGAGTATCACCTATGTTACCAAACAATTCTAACCTCCAATAAATCCTTAGTACACATGTAAAAACAAGACAAAATACCAAACCAGAGGCTGGGCAGTGGAGACACACCCCTTTAATCCCAGCACTAGGGAGGCAGAGGCAGGTGCATCTCTGAGTTCGAGGCCAGCATGACATACAAAACAAGTTCTAAGACAACCAAGGCTCCACAGAGAAACTTTGTCTCGAAAGGAAAAAAGAGGGGGGCACTGGAGAGACGTTTCACAGGTTAAGAGAGGACCCAGGTTCAATTCCCAGCACCACATGGCAGCTCACAACTGACAGAAACTCCAGTTCCAGGGGACCCAACACTCTCACACAGAGATACATTCAAGCAAAACACCAATAAAATAATTTTTAAAACTACCCAAACAGAGGCTGGGTGGTGGAGATACACGCCTTTAATTCCAGCACCTAGGAGGCAGAAACAGGCAGATCTCTGTGAGTTTGAGGCCAGCCAGGTCTACAAGAGTTAGTTCTAGGACAGGTTCCAAAGCTACAGAGAAACTGTCTTGAAAAACAAAACAAAACATTATTTAAGTTATGAAAAAAGAGATGAACACATGTCCATTTACTACATCAAACAATAACCCATTAAATAATGTATATGATTTTCAATTAAATAATTAATTTCATTAAACAACATAAAAGAATTTTCAATAAATGAATTCTTCTCAAGTAGTAAGCACACTTCAATATGAGCTCTCCCAAAGACGTGATGTTTAATACTCTTTCATAGCAAGAAAAAGAGAAAAAAAATAACTTTTTCTACTATATGCCATGACTGCATACAAAAGACATGAAAGAACACTGTGTAAAGTGAATTTATGGGCGACCTAGGGAAGGGAAAGTAAGTCTGAAATTATACGTCTATTTAGCTAGTGTGTAAATGAAGGCACACTGTTTGAAATAATTTATTTCTCTAATATATAAAAGCTGGCTTCTGCCGCACTATCACGTAACTTCTTTTTTTAATTCAGATAACTATTTCTACTCCACAAGAAAGAGGGAGAAGGCTGGCGTGGTGTACACATCTTTAACCCCAGCGCTCAGGAGCCTGAGGCAAGCAGATCTCTATTGTTTGAATCCATCCCAGTATACACAGCGATTGCAGGACAGCAAAGGCTAAGCCAGGGACACCAGCACAGACCTACTGGGAGGAGGCACAGGGTATTGTGAATTTGGGGCCAGCTGAGGGGAGGTGGAGATAGTCAGCCATGACTAAGCTTTAAAAAATAATAGCTAATACTCAGAAACCAAGGTTATTAACAAATTTAACATTCTGCCACTATAAAGTAAAATCTGTATGTTAAAATAGAAATAAATTAATGTATCATTAACAGAAAAAATGGGTAAAACTTGTTAGAGATTATAGGGCAAGAAGTACATTGTAACATTTTTAACTGATTTGACTGGATTTGGTCACTTTAGATGACAATGATCATTTCACTGATCACTGATAAGAACTAGGGACTTAGACGAAAACGGAAGTCACAAGACTGGCTCATGAAGCTTCCCCCACTGTAGATATGGACTCCAATTTTAGGCACAGTTAAAATAATCTTTCAGATCACATCAAAAGGGATTACAACCCACAAATTTTGAATAGAGGAGGAACAGTGACAGGCACAGCTGAACCGTTCATTATAACACATTAGATCATTACAATGACACACCAGGGCAGAATGGGAGCTAAGTTACAGTGCATGTGTTCCTTAATATGGTATGATATAATATGATATGATATGATATGACAGCAAAGATATGACTATATCTTTAGTAAAATCTTGGCAACATTAATTGGGGGGAAAATATCACTTATCTGGAAACCTCAAATCCTGATAAACAAATTGAACACATTTACTTCTATTTACTTCATCAAACCATCAACCCATTCATTACTTTTGATACATTTTTAAAACTTAACCTTAAAAATAAACCAAAAATGTAACTATTTGCTTCTAAAAAGTAAATGGAATGAATTATAAAGACAATCAATATAGTTTCTCTAGATTTGAGCAGGGGATTGATAAATAGATCTCAAAAAAGCATAGTAAAATACAAGCATGATACATGTGATCACATTTTTTTGCAAAAGCTTATGTGTCATTTAGAAGACACGTAACATGAGCACATTACACAAATGTCCAACCTCACTACTCATTCAGAAACACAAATGAGCTGCAGGATGTAGCGCAGCTGGTAAAGCGCCTAGCACACAAATATGCAAACTTTCCCGGGTTCAAATCACCCCCCACCGCAGCATGAAGCCAAATATACTGCTTACTCTAATTCTTGCCTGTAGTCTCCCCTCTCCAAAAAGAAACTGTATCATCATGGCTACACTTGGAAGGCAGGGGCAGGTGGATCTCTGAGGTCAAGGCCAGTCTGTCTACAGAACAGCCAGGGCTACACAGAGAAACCCTATCATGAACTCCAGCTCACCCCTGCACAATCAGGAAAGCTCATTCCTGAGACCCGCTGTCCAAACCCCGCCCACTCAGGAAGTCTCCAAAGGAAGAGAAGAAAAGGCGCCAAAAAGCCCAGTTCCACATTCTCGGCATCTACTTCAGCTGCCTCTGCACAAGTCCCCACCTAAAGCGCTCAGATTTTGACCAAACTTGGGTACAAACCCAGGTAGTGGCGGACACATCATCACCCCTCACGTACAACCTATAAAATCTCTCTGCTTTCCTTTGTGAGCACAGCTTCTCCGGCCTGGATCTCTGGGACTAGAGAACCTGCCTGGAGTTGCTTTGCTCAAATAAACCTGTTGTTATAATTTTTCAATTTGGTTTTATCAATGGAGAAACCTATTATGGGAGGGGGGAGAAAAGCTAATACTTACAACACCTGCATGATAAAAAACAAAACACTGCATTCATTCTAAAAAGAAATCATGATCAGAAATAAACTTCTAAGAGCTAAAGCTATTTTTGTTGCATAGAAAGACTGCTGCAGGGGCTGGAGAGATGGCTCAGAGGTTAAGAGCACTGACTGCTCTTCCAG
>LOJH01008094.1:16887-30059 GCA_001685095.1 Ellobius talpinus | reverse complement strand
CAGTGGTTGGGCGCACCCCTCGCGGTCCTGACTTCCTTGTTCATAATCTCCTTCTCTGTAGTTTTTGAGCCTGCCCTGGAATTAGCTCTTGTAGACCAGGCTGGCCTCGAACTCACAGAAATCCGCTTGTCCCTGCCTCCTGAGTTCTGGGATTAAAGGTGTGTGAGTCCACCATCCAGCATGTTTAATATTTCTTATATTCAGATCTACATGCAATTTTTCCTCCTCCTCTTGTGGCCACTGTTTTATCCCAGTCTCTTTAGACATCACGTTTTGACAATGTTTGTGTACGTGTGTACAATCTATCTGTCAGTAAACACTAATGAGTCCACATCTTTTTTATTGTGCATGATATTACAGTAAACACAATGGCACAGATGAATTTGATATAACTAGACATTTCTCCAAAAAAGACACATAAGTGCTAAATAGATAGATATATATAAGGTGCTCAGCATCAGGAGTTACCAGAAAACCCCAAGTCAAGAGAACTATATAATCAAATATGTGTGTGGTGCACACACACACACACACACACACACACACACACACACACCACACACACACCGCACATATAAACCTTGGAATTTAAATGTTCTGAACAACAAAAGAAACAATTACCAGAATAAAGA
Source organism: Ellobius talpinus (assembly GCA_001685095.1). NCBI lineage: Eukaryota > Metazoa > Chordata > Mammalia > Rodentia > Cricetidae > Ellobius > Ellobius talpinus. Next base: position 29,427 of record LOJH01008094.1, on the reverse strand, counting down.
TGGAGCCTAGAGAGTGGGAGAAAAATCTTTGCTAAGTGTCCATCAAATAGGATGCTATCTACACAAAGAAATGCAAAAATTAAATAACAGATGAGTAAATAAAACATTCATAATGAGTAACTGAATCAAATATATAGTTCTCAACAAGGAGAAGAAGATGTGACCAATCCATTGAACAACTGTTACACATTCTAAGTCAACAGGAAAATGCAAAATAATACTGCTTGAGATTCCATTTCACACCTATTAGAATGGCTACCAGAGTGAAACAAATGACAGTAAATGCTGACAGGAATATGAAAAAAGAGAAAACTTTCATCTTGGCTGGTGAGAATGAATAATTGTCTAGTAGCCACTATGCAAATTACTGTTGTCTCCACAAAACATTGAAATAAATTACCATATGACCCAGCTGTACCCTCTTCAATATATACCCAAAGTACTCAATATACTACAGGAATGCTGGCATATCTGTGATCACTGCTAGACTACTCAGACTATCTAGAAAGCAGAACTAACCAAGAAGTTCATCGACAGTTGAAGAAAAAGAAAATGTGGTCCATATTCATAATTCAATTTTATGTAGCCATAATGACAAATACAATCATAATGTTTGTGGAAAAAAGAGATGAAACTTTAGATCCACATGTTAAACAAAGCCAAACTCAGAAGGAAAACACCACATGATTTGTGTTCTCTTTGTATGTGGGAACAATATTTTAAAATTGATAAATATGAGTGGTTGGGTAAAAAATAAACTAACAAAGAAATAATGAGAAATGAGGAAAAGGTTTAAAAGAAAAGGAAAATTGGCTGTTTGAAGATTTGTGATTATCAGTAAAGGGTACTGACTAGGAGAAAGGAAACTAATTAGGAGTGTAGAGGGGACATGGGACAGCAGGAGGAGGAGCAATTGAGAAAATGCACAATGACATATATGTATAAACATGACATGATGAAATTCATTGTTTTTATGATAACCTAAATACATATATATATATATATCATAAAAGATAATTCCTGTTTCCTCACTTCAGAACACAAGAAAACTATTCTAGAAGTCATGTAGAGAAAAGGGAACTGTGGGACGCCTGTGGTGGGAGTATTATATTAGATCTCTGTCACCATATTTGTGATAGAAAACTCATATACCAAGAAAAGTGTTTGACTCCTGATAGTAGAACTTCAAGCCCAGGATCAATAGACCCTGTTGATTTTAGAAGGGTGACAAGGCAGCACAGCAAGGAGCCCCACTATAATGTGGGTGGCAGAGTAAAGCTACTCACTTAATGAGAAATAAATGAAATCAAGAAGGAAGGGGCTCACAGCAATCCTATTGAACAACAAGCACTCAATGAGCAGAGTCTTCCCCAGGTCCTCCTCTTAAATTTTCTACAACCACCCAGCAGCACCAAGTTGGGGATTCATTGTTTTGGGAGATACTGTGGGTACAAACTCTAGAATATACAGGTTGGAGAAGTCATTAGGGAAACCAGAATGGACGCTTCTGAAAATATGAAAAGCACAATTGCTATACACATCAGCAATCTCTTTTCTAGGCATACACCCAAAGGAAATGAAACACTACCTTTTAATGATGTCTGAAAACATTTATTGTCTTAATACTCCCTCTCAATTGTTTGCTGAGAGGTTCATCTATGAAAAAACGGAATTAATGTGATTGAATTATCTAAATTACAGGAATCCTGCTCTAGGGGAGTCCTGCAGGCGTTAGGCAGTTGAGGAAATGGATTTTTTGTTCACTTTAGACTACATTTGAAAAATCAAGCTCCACCGTCATCATCATGCATCTGTAAGCCATTTTGAAATTCTTAGCTAAAAAGTGCTAGGGAATTGCATACAAAACTAATCATTACTTTGTAATGAAATAGTTATGCAAATTACTGCTTAATAATACTTGAAGTCATCAAAAAAGTTCAAAGATTAATTATCATGTAACTGGCAATGTTTAGATCAGAAAATTAAGGTTCCAGTGAAGAACAGAAAATATCCATATAATTACCCAGGTATAAACTGCAACTTAATACATTGTGGAATCTGAGCTTTGCAAAACAGCACATTCCTTTTGGATGCAACAATATTTCATTGTTTTCATTTCTGTTCATAGGATAACCAATATCATGCTAGTGTATCAATTTGTGACTGATGTCCACTTCCCCTATTGTAAATACCCATAAATATGGTTAGAATGATACCACTTGATAGGTCTTTATCTATTTATTTATTTATTTTCTTGTGGATTCTTGACACATTAGAGGCACACGGTATTTATATGTAGTATTTTGGGACATTTTATGGGCATAGTTAGGGAAAAATAGGTTAAAAGTTTGCAGAATGTTAGCAAGCATGGGGAAAGACTTTCCAATTTATAACTGTATCAGCTTACAGGAATTTTGAAACATATCACACCTTTCCATATATGTACGCATACTGCATCTTAGAAGACAGGGGATGGGAAGAGTTCAGTATTCTCTAGTATTTTATTTAGGTGGACAGAAATACAGAATATGAAACATAAGAGATTATTTCTGTAAGAATCTCCAGGGGGTAACGCTTTTCCATGTACCTATGAGTACACTTTCTCACGCTGCACTCTTAGCTTGCAAGTTTGCGGTAGGAGGGTGGCCACTAATGCTTTGAGGGAAGTTTTCAAGGTGAGACATAATTTAAGAATTGAATTTGGCAGGCTATGCCTGGTTCAAGCAAGAACCATATGCTAGCGACCAGGCACCACCTGGCAAGCTTCGTTCAGAATAATTTTCACCTGCTGCCTCCCCAGTTTGAAAATATTTGCTCAACAGATTCTTACCTGGTTGAAAAAAAAAAGGTCATTAGCAAACAGAGAGGAAAGGAGCATGGGGACACGGGCAAGTAAAAGAGAGATTGACTCTCTTCTTTCTGAGAGTCACTTCTTACCAGAAGCAGTGCTTCTCAGTTAGAATATAGTGGGTGATATCCTAAAGGGGATATAACAGGTGTCTCTTCAGGTTCCTGACCTTCTGACCACATTCTAGAACTTTCATGCCTCCTGCTTATTTAGGGACTAATCTCCAAACAATCTTCACATTACCTTCTCACGGCATCAGAGAATTCTTCATTCTTTCACATCTTGTAAGTTTCTTTTCTTAATTCTAGCTGTTAACAAAATGATATGGAAATGTAAAACGAAAAAGAAAAAGGAAAGGAGAGAGAACCGAAATGATCATATTTTCGCTTAGCTCAGGATCATGGTAATTTCGTCTTGATTACATGTGAAAGCTTACAAAACCATTCATAAATTCACTCATGCCTCATTCTTCCTGAAGCTACTACTGTGTGAGTTTGAGATGAGCAATTTCTATCTCACTGAGTGAGTCTGCACACCCTGGTGTTCATTCACATTCAATCATATTTTTTATCTTTATGAGATAACTCTTCCTTCTATAAATGATGATAGTACACATCCAAGACATTTTCTTGACTTGTATCTATCTCTGTCTGTCTGTCTGTCTGTCTGTCTGTCTGTCTCTCTCTCTCTCTGTGTGTTTGTGTGTCTGTCTATCTTCTTGTCTATCTAAAATATCTATGAATGAATTATGTAAGTCTGTAGGAATCTAATCTATTTTCTGATTGTGTATCATCTGTCGACTTATCTGTCCTTCTATCTTCTACATATCTTCTATATGTATGTATCAATTTTTATCATTATATCTATTAATTAACCTACCATTTATGATAATTTATATGAATCTATCCCTACATTTCTCTGTCTGTCATCTATCTTTCCATCTGTCTATACATCCAGCATATATCTAGTTGTCTAATTGGAATTGAATGGGGCTTCAGGAAGTAGTTCTCTTCACAGAAGAGATTTAAAGTCTCTGCTAATATGTTTCACATAAAAAGTTGATAGATTTGTGATAAAACTGGTTAGGATACTTGGAGAATATCAATAAACAATAAATAGAACATGTTGCTGTTATTATATGTCCGTCTCAAGAGAGCCACAGGTGTTTTAAATGTTCAAGAGACTTCAAAGTCATGAGACTGGAAATCTGATCAGTTTTTGACAATGATGGAAACATGCATGCCCTGCCAACAACTCAGAAGTGTTATTAAACTTTGAAAGAATTAAACTTTATTCCTTTGGAGATCAAATGGCTAACTAGATGGTAAGAATAAATCCTTAAAAAACCTTGGGTGGAGTCTAACTGTATGGTTATGAATAGAAAACCAATGGACAACATTTATTTTTTGAGTTTTAATATCATTAAAATCATACTCATTTGTTTTAGAGTTAGTATTATTGTTTTCTGTCTCAAATGCCCCTGTGTCGAATTATTTAAATCTTTCAGGTTCCACTAAACACATTCTGTGGCATTCATAATGGCTAAGACTACATCAGCCTGAATATCCACTGAATCTGTATTTGTATCATAGATTCTTGAACTTGGTTGGCCTCAACAAACATTTAATATTCAGTGTACCTTCAGTGAATAAATGTTCAAGATTAAAGACACATGTTGATTATTTAAACTAATTTTGTCTTTCAAAGTTTTGTAGGTAGATTAAAGAATATTAGATATGACAAACTTTAGTTCTCAAAAAGCAATATTAACTATAGGTCAGACAGTGAATGAGTCACGATAAAGCACAGGGTTTCCAGAATTGTGTTATTTAAAATTAAGAGGATATATTGAGGTGTGAAAAGAAGCACCATAATTTCCATTGGGAGTCACCTTCCATCAATCATCCTGAAAAGGGTGAAGGAAAGCTACATGCATTACCTCATGCCCTCGCGAACTTTAGATACATTAGCTCTCTTGACTTGCTTGCAAACAGAATAAGATAAGGACATTATTTACTGCTGTGAATATGGGTTCATATAGATACCACCAGATAATGACAGTGTCATCATTTTCTTCTAAAACTCTCTCGCCCGTCTCTAGTTCACTATGTTTTCTTCTTAGCTCATTTTTTCTTTCTCCAGTGGTGGTAGAAAGAACAAAAATAAATAAATAGAGAGATAAATAAATAAATACACTCCAAACCAAAAATACGGCAAACTCTAAAACAAGCCAGTCAGCCCCAGGAAAGATGTGAAACAGAGAAAATGCCAAACCCTCTATGAATGCTCCATGTGTGGCCTAATTACAATTTAATGTGATCTTAAGCAAGACAAGTTGTGCTCACCCTCCAGGCATTGGCCCAAGGCACACCTCAAATGAAGTGAGCTATGCTGTTTTCTCTAGCACAAAGATACCCAGGTCATGGTTCCTGGGAATGACCTGGATGTTGGGAGGGCTCAGGAAAACCTGAAGGTAAATGGCAAGGAAGATTCCATATTTTCATGTCTACATGGAAGGAAAATCATGGAAGACCTTAGTGTGTTTAGTACCAAAGTCACTTTAGAACAGTTATTATCTTCCGAACTTACACTGCACAAAGAAATGAAGCATTGGTAGCCAAAAATCACAGACTGTGAGCCAAGAGCTTAGAACTAAGGCAGGAAAAGTTGACGTTTTCCAGGAAGGGCTATGCTATTCACAGAATCACCCAGGGAGTAAGGAAGGTCGCATGGGAATAGCAGAGGGACTGACTCCCTGTGCCAAGTTTCTAGTGCGTATTAGGTAAAATGATTGCAAGGGAATCAAGTGGGTTTTTCTGGCCCCAAGAGATAATTGGTGAGCTGAGCAGAGCTGTCTCACGCATGGGCCAGTGACAAATTATAACAATCCATTATTTTTACAAAAGGAGAAAAAAGGAGAGAACCTCTTTTGTCCTCTTGCTCAAAATGAATTTTATGACTGCAAGGAGCAGGGGACAAAAGGACAAGGAGCAGAGGACAAATGGACCCTAGAGGCTGCTGAGGTTTTCTATTAACTCACAGGATGGTGACCTAATGGAACAGAAACAGCATAAAGTTTTCTCTATGAACTCTTACAAAAACTTTTGCAAAAGCCCATCCTACCCTTGGGGTTTCCTGTGGCACGTCCCTCAATTCCAAGGATACTCCTCAACTGAGCCTTTCTGTTCTTCTGCTGAAAAGGAGCTAGTTAGACGTGTATAGGTAGATGTGTTCCATTAGGAGGAAGCTTGAGACTGTGTCAGAGAAATACCATAATTAGAAATTGCTTAAGATAACTCTTTTGATGTCACGAAGACATTTGGTTTCCATACAACCCAGAAGCTGGTTGGGACTTTCTGGTTGATTTTCCTAAAGTTCACTGAGTACTTCACCCCACATATCTTACTTGCAAGATGTATGTTCTTCTAAATAAAATGATAAATTTGCTCATTATTCCAAGGAAGTCAATGACAAACGTTCAACAAGCACCTCTATCGCACTATGGCTGTACAGCATGGATACAGACCTGAAAATATATTGGTATCAGAAATACATCCTAATTAGTTTATGCCATCCCTCTATAACAGAAAACATTTATAATTGTCTATAAGAGCAGAGTTAGTGACTTTTAATAGCCCAGTCATTAGAAACTATTGCTAGGGACCTTGTTGATCTCAGGGTATCATTCACAGGTTCTTCTTCTTGCCAAAAGAGGAACAGTCTGGAAGTGCTAGTGTATTCATACCTTGTCATCACTGATTAGAGACACATTGAGGATTATCAACAGAGAAAAGGATGTGCGAACATGTCTCTACAGCACAAAGATGGTCAGCAGCAGGTACTTCTCTAAGATCATGCGTCATCACAGTATTTGCCATTGTCTGCCTCAGATGACAAGAAAATGGTCATGATTTGAGCCAATGAGGTTCCACTAGAGATTGTAGGATTCCCTCTCCCATCATCCAGATTGACCCTTTGAGGAAATCATTAACTGACCTAGAGACACAAAGATCTAAATAAAAATAAAGAAAAGTAGAAGTAGAAATCCTTAAGATCAACCAAGCTCAAATTGGGCAGGGGTGGCACATGCCTTTAATCCTAGCACTTGGAAGGCAGAGGAAGGTGGATCTCTGTGAGTTCGAGGCCAGCCTGGTCTACAAAAGCTTGTTCCAAGACAGCTAGGATTGTAACACAAAGAAACCCTGTCCCCAAAAAAGAAATGATTAGTCAATCTCTTTCTGTTCTCTGAAATATGTGTCCTAAGCCTGGGATTTCAGGATCTGACTTCAGATTGGCCATTGAATAGTGTGGTCACTGAAGACAGGTTCTCAGACTTGCTCACTAAAATGTCTTCTCTGAGGCTTGCTAGTTATATGAACTCAAGGAAAATGGAAATTAACAATAATTCTTCCTACTATAAGGGAGGGATACTGAAAGTGAGTTGAGTTAGTTTTCATATACTATCACTTTTAACAATACTGCTCCATAAACAGCCTATAGAAAAGTCTCATTGTTATTTTAAATTTATAAATTACATTTGACATATATTGAGAATCATGACTTACCCACCTGTTGTAGACTCATTCTATTGCTGGGATAAAATACTCTAACTGAAGGTTAATTAGGGGAGAAGAGGGTTTACCTCAGCTTAAACTACCAGGTCAGAGTCTCTCATTGAGGTGAATGAAGGTAGATATAGAAGGCAGGAACCTGAAGGTAGAAACCATAATGGAATATGTTAGATAGAATTGAACTCTATAATTTGGCTTGGCCATAATGCTCCAATGTCACCAATGTATGGATTACAGGAATATACCACTATGCTAGTGTGGTGGTTTGAAAGAAAATGGCCCCCAAAGGGAGTGGCACTCTTAGGAGGTGTGGCCTTGTTAGAGTAGGTGTGGACTTTTGGAAGAAGTGTGCCACTATGGTGTCAGGCTTGGATATCTCATATATGCTCAACTCACACCCAGTGAGACAGTCTATTTCCCGTTGCCTGTGGATCAACAGATACCAGCTCCTTCTCTAGCACCATGTCTGCCTGCATGCCGTCATGCTCCCCACCATGATGATAATGGACTAAACCTCTGAAATTGAAACTGTTAACTGCCACCTCAATTCAAAGTTTTTTTTAAAGAGTAGTCATGGTCATGGTGTCTCTTCACAGCAATAGAAACACTAAGACAACTACCAGCAACGTTCCTTTAAAGTAATAGTCTCCATTCTCATCTTGATGATTGCCTCTCTGCTACTGTGACTTCTGTCTATGTGTGTACACGAGCACCTGCATGTGTGTATGGAGCATGTTGTACATACATATGGGTACGTTTGTGTGCAGATGAATACGCCCATGTATGCACAAGTGGAGATCAATACCAATGTTGAATGCCTTTCTCAATTTCTCTCTATTCTTTTGGCTTGAGGGGGCAAGATCTCTCACTGGAGTTGGAAAATATTAATTTGGTTAGGTTGTATGGCCACTGAGTCCTTGAGATTCTCCTATCTCTGCCTCCTAGTGCTTAGAAGTGCTGAGATGACAGGGGAGTTACACCATGGCCAGTCTGTATATGGGTGCTGGAGAGCTGGTCAGGTCTGCATGGCAACATGACAACCATTTTAGTCACTGTGTCTTCTTTCCAACCTGCTACTCTTACTTCTTGGCTTCATTTCTGTTCTCAGCCCTTGTCATCAATCATCACAGATGGATTTTCTCTTTGGTTAATTCATTCAATTACGTACTCAGAAAGTATTTATTGATCAGTCATGACAGACAGTGTGAGAAACTAATGAAGGAACAAAGACATAATCTTGGGAGTTTCTCTGGTGCAGGGCTGTTTTTATTAAAATGTACATGGAGAGATCTAAAGAAGGAGAGGTTTGTTGAATCCATGGTTTCATTTCATCCTCATCCCTGTAAAGATTAAAGAAAATAATTAACCTGCCTAACGTTACTAGCTAGAAAGTGGTAGATCCATGCTTCAACCTAAGATCTATTTGACTAAAACGCAGTGGTTCATTCTAACCTGTATATGCAGTGAAGCAATTTCTGTGGATCTTTCCATTTCTACTCATTAGGATAGTTATTTAAATCTTTTACTAACAAAACATAATATGGGGTTGTGAGTTTTTCTCTGTTTGTGATCTCTAAAATCCATTTGTTGCACATGCACTTAGAGCCACTACAGCACCTGTATATTTTGTTCTGTCACCTTTATGAATTCAAATCACACAGCTGAATTTCTAAAATTTTTACAATTATTTGACCTAAATGGACAGAACTTAAAAAAACTCAATAATCTTAGCAGTTACCAAAGTCTAAGACCACACATTTTCAATCTAATAATGAGGTTCAGGCCACCCAGAAAGAATAATTGGAAAAATTTTAAGAGGACAAAATGCTGTGAACTGGCTCTGGGTGTCTTTGGTATGAGTGTTACATGGTATTTGGCTGGAACAGGCTCTATTGGATCATCAGTTTATGAATATAAATTATTACATCCAATGCAAAATATTTGGGATAGAAACACTTTTTTTTGAATTTATCCTTGAATTTGCTCCAAAAATGAAGTCAAGAAGTAAGAGTATCAGCTTGAACAGACTCCTTTTGTTTGCTTCCATCTTGAAGCAAGTGGTATTTTATAGTCTTAGCCACAATATCCCAGATAATTTCAAAAGTTCTTGGAGGTGGGGAGAGAAGGAGGAAGGACAAGAGTGACAAGGCAAGAAATACAGGGAGAGGTAGAAAGAGAAGAAAAGGGAGGTGAAAGGTGGATACTGGGAGAGAGAGAGAGAGAGAGAGAGAGGAGAGACCTGGACTACAGCATAGCACTGAGTGAGCCTGATATCTGAAGCTACGGAGGGTTCAACTTTGTTAGTGTTTTTGGGCAATTCATTCATAATAGTTTCCTCTTGTTTGAATAGAGAGTTCTCATATGTCCTTTAGCTACAACATGTCCTCTAATTTCCTTTCCTTTCCCAGCACACACAGCCTATAGAGAATAGCTCTTTCACTTGCTGGGTCCAATGACATGAGGGTTTTCTCTCCCTCTTTCCCTCCCTTTCTTTCCTTCTTGTGTCCCTTATTCTCTCTCCTGGTCTTGGGAGTGCAGCTTGATTCGTGCCGTCTTTCTCTGAACCCTATTAATCAACACCTCTGAAAGGTCCCATTACCAAGAATATTTAAAGTGTGACAGGATAATACACTAGGAAATATACTGTGGGGAATTTTATAGTCCTGGCAGGGCTAAATGACCTAAAGTCATCTCAGTCTCCAGTTTGTTTTGATTAATTAACATTATGTCTCAGGATCCTTGGGTTTAGGATTTTTTTCTGAACTGATGCTGGCAAGTGTCCCACCCAAAGGTGGACTTTCCAAACTGAATTTTTTTTTTTGCTTTAGTGGTATCCTTCCTTTTATACTTTATGTATAAAATAATTTTATCTATAAAATATTCATTGGTGCAACAGGCAAAAGTAAACTGTGGGCATGTGATAGACTCTGGGCGTGTAGCTGGTGGGATCGAACTCACCTTGCATGAGCTATAGGTCTTTAAGGGAAGCTGACCTCCATTAAGACTGTGAGAACATAACTATGGCTATGGCACCAGAGGACAAAATGCACCAGTTCAGTCTCAAGGAGTTGGTTCTTGCTTGTCAAGCAAATGGATCAAGGAAGATTATTTATTGCAGAGGTGGGGGGAGTGATTATGTGCAAATACCTGGATGTTTCCTAGAACATTAGACCTGAAAGAGTTCAGTATGTCTGGAATTTTCATATTGGTTCGGGTATTAGTAAAGCATGTGTATCAAGACTCTTTAAATAAAGAACTATCATAGGATAGTGGCTACAGCTCAGTTAGGAGGATACTCACATAGCATACCAAAGGTTTGTCGTATGGGAACTTTGCCTTTATTTCACAGGTTGTAGGATATCACTAGTACTGTTTTNTTTTTTTGCTGAAGTGAGTCTTAAGATGATCTCTCTGGAGGAAACATAGGTGGAAATAGGAAGGACCTTAAAGATGGAGTCAACAACTTGGGAATATTGGAGAAGCTCATATGTGATCAACAAAGCAGGGCAATTAGGGTTACAGATTCAACTGTGGTGGCTCTGTAGACAGCCTTTGCTCTCCTAGGCTTGTTGCAGGTTACTTGTGTTAGTGATGAAGAATGAACACATCCACTAAGTTTGAAAGCAAGTTAACCCTAATCTCTTTGTTCAAAGAACTCTCCTAATTTTTTTGTATTGTTAATTAAAACTGGACTTCTAAGTGCATGCGTTTTCTGTAACTAAAGGATCATAGGCATTCTTGGTATCCAAGGATTTTAGATCAGTTTCCAATTACTTGAAAATGGAAATACCATTGGGAAAACAATAAAAAAAAACTGTATGTATATAAGATGTGACGAATATTGAGAGTGTTCTAAAAAGCCATATGTAATGGTTGTCATTGACTCTGTAGTGTTCACAGAAAGCACAGAGGCCATGTTTCAAGCCTAGAGAGTGTCCAATTTCAACCACATGTGATAATTCACATCGGTTGCCTTTATCCACATACAACTTTAGCCCACAGCTTAGCCGCTTTAACTCCAAAAAGCAGAGGAGAATGCCTGAATTGCTTACCTCTCAGGCTGAGCAAACATGAGAAAATACTTTGTGAGGGTTCATTGAGGCCCAGGTTACATTGTAACATCTATGAGGAAGTCAATGATTTGTAATAGGGTTCATAGAAATGGTCTTAGTTCTTGTAAGTCTCAGGAAAGTAGGCCTAAACTTGCATAACAATTTGTTTGCTTGCTTTTTATGCTTTTTAAGTGTTTTTTCTCATATACTTCATTCAATTTCAAAAGAATTTAACCCTGAATGTTATTTTTCCTACAGCAAAGTTAAACTCCTCTATATAAGATATTATAGTGTCTCCCTAATTCTGATTCCTCTATATGATGATTTGGTCAGGCAGCGGGCTTAAGTTTACTTCAGAGGAATCTACAAAGATAAATAGGAAGTTGTTGAGTTACCTTTTTAAAATGACTGCTGGAATCCTCAGTGGTGCATGGGAATTAGAATCAGCCAAGGTATTCTAAAGTAAGACTTTCAGTGCCTTAGCTCCCAAACTCTTCCACATGACTCGAGCATCACGAAGTTCAGCCTTTGTCATAGATTAGATCTTAGCACATGGCTAAGTTCTGCAGACGGAGGTGAGCCTGAGCAATGCTTGCGTCTAGCTGTTGCTTCAACAATTTGCATCCTGTGAATTTGTGACATGATGCTTCACACAGGAAAAGTATCACCCGTCTTCCTGTCCCTAGCTTCAGCCTCATAGGTGTTTCTCTAATTCTGCTCGAAATGAAAAGGGTGCATGCTTGTTCAGACTCACTGGTACTGTCCAGCTTACATTATACTACACAGGGAATGAAAGGAATAAACATCACCTCTGTCCCACTAATGACGTTGTAGTATTTGCAGAAAAAACAAACAAACCAAAAACTACATAAAAGACTAGAAGTATCCAGAAGTAGAGAGAATTTTGTTTGTTGGAGGCTGGACTAAAAAGGTTTTACAGATGAGGTAACTGCTTGGCAGTATTTGAATGCAAACTGAGAATGAGAATTGTCTTCCAGATGAACAGTTATATTCTGGAGAGGGAAGAGAGAGAGAGAGAGAGAGAGAGAGAGAGAGAGAGAGAGAGAGA
>LOJH01008093.1:0-30060 GCA_001685095.1 Ellobius talpinus | reverse complement strand
TCTTGTAGTGATATTTTATTTGTACCTAAATAAATAAAGCTTGCCTGTAGATCAGAGAGTAAAACAGCCCTACTGGTCAACTTTACAGACTGGGCAGTGATATACACAGTTTTAATCCCAGTAACCAAACTAGTTTGTCATAGAAATCAGGTGGTAGTTTTGCCTGCAATTAATCCTAACCCTAGAAAGGAATATAAAATGTAAGAAAACAGCTCTCAGACACAGTATCATTCTGAGATTCCTGGAGACAGGATCACCATTTCAGACTGAGGTAGAGGTAAGAGCCAGGGTCAGACTTTTTTTGCTTTTTGACCTTCAGGCAAGCTTTATTTATGAAAATACAAATGAAAGTTTACTACAGCCTCTATTTTGCCTTCCATAGTTCAAGAAAATACTGTGTAATCTGTCAATGGAGGGAAGTGATTAAACTGTCCTATATTGCACCAACACCTAGGAACAAAAATTACCAGCATGCAAGACAGTTATAAAGGTGCAGTAAGTAGCACTCATGCCAGTGGTAAACAATATCTGTCAAATTGCAATTAAGGCCCATTCACCAGAAGGGAAATTATCCAAATTTTGTAAAACTTAGCCAGCTTTTTGGGATTATAGAGGTCATGGAACTAGGAAAAGAATCTACTACCCCTACATTGCTAAAAGAAACTGTTTCACAGAAGACTTCCTCGTATTTTGACTCTTATATTCTTTCTATCCCTTCTTCTCTAATGTTCTCTCAATCATAGATTCAGAAGATTTTTGATCTACATTCAGAAAAATGTAGATTTTTCATTTGGGTTTCATCTGCATATTGTGTTGAGTTTTGCTTTTCTGTGATGCCCTCTAGTTGCTGTAAAAAAGGCTTATTTGATGCAGGGTGGTAGATGCATTTTGTGTGTGTGTGTCTCTGTGTGTGTGTGTGGGCATAAGTAACAATAGGAATTCTGATACAGGTCTGAGGATGAGACTGGGGTGTTGGACTTGGAGGAGAGGCAGGGAAGGTGAAGATCAGCAGTTAGATGCTTAACAGGCTGGAGTGGTCTGAGGCTTCCCAAGGATTTCCTACTAATGTTGGGGGTTCAGTTGAAACAATGAGTAGGTCAACAGTGGGAAGTTAGGAAGGGAAGAGCCACTGGATATGGGGCAGAGCAAGTGTTATAAGCAAATTTGCAAAGCAGCATTCAAAGTCAGGAAATACATACTATTATACAAATTTAAACAATTTTCTAGAGTTGAAATTGTGTTGATAAAACATGAGTTTTGCTTTAATTATCACTGAAATTACATTATGTGATATCATTCTTGAACTTAAGTATAGATATATAATGTCTTCCATCTATGTGGTTGTAAGCATATAAAACACTTATTTAAAGCTGAATTAGAACTCCCTTTCTTCTTCATGTTCATTCTCAGAAACATGGCTTCCCTCACTCTTTATTGTAATGTGTGTCTCATATGTAGTAATGCACCAGATTTTACACATTTGAAAAACTGTTACCATAAATCCTGGGTCTTCATATGATTTCCTGAGCGTATAAGGAATAACCTATTCTGTTGTTTCCATGTTCTCTCATGTTTGTCCTCAACCTGTCTTTATATTCATGAGGACATATTGGTCTGTTTTGTACAGAAGTCTTGATCCCTGTATGCTGTGTTTCCTAGGATTAACCACTAAGAAAATTAATAGTGAATGTGGATTGGAAGTATGACAACACATTCTCAAATTTAGCTGCCAGTACTGCTAGATAGACTTGATACACTTTACCTTTTCTTCCACTGAAATGCTACCTCTCTAGATTGCTGGATTGGTAGTGGCTTTTCACTACTGCCAATACATTGTTTGCCTTACTGCTGCTATTTGGCTTTTCATCCATTCTATCTGTAAAAGAAAAAAATCACCTCCATGATTGCATATTTGTTTTAACTTCTCAGCGTTGTTTTTAGGTTTCATACTGATTGATTAATTAAGAATAACTAATATAAGTAATAAGGTGTTAATTTATTAGAATATATATTATATATAATATTTATGATTTATTGTATATAATATATAAGTAATAAGGTATTCCATGTAATGAATAGTGAATAGAGAAAACCTGCAAAATAAACCACATATTTCAAAAATTTACTTTCTTTTGAGTAATTAAACTGCCAAAACTCAATAAAAGTCTTAGAATTTAAAATAATACTGCATAGGCATATCTTCTTGGGTTTTTTGTCTTATGGATTTGAATTAGAGATTATTGCCTGAGAAATGGTTGGAGGTTGTTTAATGCAGGGAAGGCATTCTCTCAGTGGCTACTCCACTGAAGAAAATGATACTCCCTTTATTAGCAACTGTAAAATGTCAGTAGTTCAAAAGCAGACATGAAAGAAGTAGAACCTATTGAGAAGACAAGTTCCAATGGGAGAAAGAGAAGGGTATGAGAGACAGAAATTAGGCTTGAAAATGATTCAGTTTTACATATAAATTCTTAAAATTATCAAAAAACTGTAAAAGTAAGTGTCTAATAATAACAAAAACAGAACTATAAACTACTATACTTATATTAAAAACTTTTAACTTGAATAAACATTTGTACTTGCTGATATTGTGTGTTAAGTTGACATAAGGTAGAATCACCAGAGAACTAAAAGCCTCCATTGAGGAAATGTCCCCATGAGATCCAGCTATAAGACATTTTCTCGATTAGTAATTGGGGGAAGAGGCCCTAGCCAATTGTGAGTGGTGACACACTGGACTGGTGGGCCTGGGTTCTATAAGACAGCAGGCTGAACAACACCTGAGAGGCAAACCAGTAAGCAGCACTCCTTTATGGCCCTCTGCATCAGCTTCTACCTTCAAGCTCCAGGCCTTCTTGTATACCTTTTCTGACTTCCTCCAGTGATGGATTATGATCTGGAAGTGTAAGTCAAATAAACCTTCTCCTTCCCAACTTGCTTTCTGCTCGTGTGAAACCATAACTAAGACAACATCTAATTCTTCTTTTACATCAATAACCATTTTTCATTACATGAAATAAATAGTCCCTATGTATTTATTGAATTCTTTTCAAGGCATGACTAATGGATAAAGAGAGATACATAAGAATATACATAAAAGTGTTGTACATGAAATTTCTAAAACATATTGCCAATTTGAAATTATTATTTTTTATAAGTACATAGCTCACAAATGAAAATATGAATGGATTTATAATAAAATTACTATTCACTCATTTGAAAAAATAATTTTAGGTAAATCTTTGTTGTTTGTATATATATTTCATGTAAATAGTTGGTCTCCTTGATTAATATTGGAATACACAGATGGAAGAAATACATCGAGAAAGGAAAGCCACAAAGAACATCCAATATTTTCTGGGTGGGTAGAAGAATAAGTGTTGATAGAGGTTTCTGTCCTTCCTGGTCCTGCAGTCATTCTGTCCCAATGAAACACAGAGAAGCCTACCTTAAGTATAAACTGGCCTATTTTAATTATAAACTGTCCCACATTAATTATAAAATTAACCTATTAGAGAAAGCTTGTTATTAACTAACTCTTACATCTTCAATTAATCCATAATTCTTGTATGTGTTAGTCACATGGCTTGGTATTATTATTATTATTATTATTATTTTTATTATTATTATTATTATTATTGCTGTTGTTGATGTTGTTGTTGTTGTTATTATTATATTTTATTACTTTAAAAAATATCAATCCAAATTCCCACCTCCTCCCCTCCTCCCACTTCCCACCAACTCCCTCCACAAACCCTTCCCCCTAACCCTCTCCAATCTTAAGAGGGCAAGGCACTCTGCCCTATGGGAAGCCCAAGGCCCTCCTCCCTACATCCAGGTTGAGCAAGGTATACATCCAAAGAGAATAGGATCCAAAAAAGCCAGTACATGCAGTAGAGACAAATCCCATTGCCACTGTCATTGGCCCCTCAGTCTTCCCCAACTGCCAACCACATTCAGAGGGACTAGTTTGATCCCATGCTCATTCATTCCCAGGACAATTGGAGTTAGTGAGCTCCCATTAGCTCAGACACATTGTCTCAACGGGTGAAGCCCTCATGGTCTTGACTTACTTGCTTATATTCTCCCTCTTTTTGCTCTTCAACTAGACCTTGGGAGCTCAGTTCAGTGTTCCAATGTGGGTCTCTGTCTCTGTTTCAATATGTTGTGAGACAAAAGTTCTATGGTGATATTTAAGATAATCATCAATCTGACTACAGGGCAAGGCCAATTCAGGCACCCTCTCTATTGCTTAGGGTCTTAGCTGAGGTCATCCTTGTGGATTCCAGTGAATTTTTCTAGAGCTGCGTTTCTTGCTAACCCCAAAATAGCTCCCTCAATCAAGATATCTCTTTCCTTGCTCTCATATCTGTCCTTCCTCCATCTCAACTATCTCATTCCCTCAAGCTCACCCATACTCTCCCCTTCCATTCTCATCTTACTTCCTCTGAGACTGGGTGAAAACTGCAGACTGACCCTTTCCTCTTCCCAGAATTCTCCTATTCTGGTCAATCCACATATACTTTCTGCCTGGCTCCTGGCTAATTAATGTTTTATTAAACCAATACAAGCATCAAATCTTTGCAGGTTACAAGACCATTGTCCCAGAGTAAATAAGTACTTCACTATAGGAGTGGAAGTTGAAGATCATTTAGGTGAATTAAAATAACACACATAACTATGGGTACAAAGCACAAAATCTTAAGAGAGAAAATAGTTAGGAACATACAGAACAGTTCTGGTGAATTTACGCATCACAATTAATATAGATATTTCATCAAATTCTGTTTTATTTTATGCTTCACTCTTCAACTTGGATAGGTGGGACATGTAAATAATTGTTTTAACATGAATAAGGGTTATGGTAAAATTTTACCATATTTTACTTATGTTTATTTGTAATTAGGTAAGTATCTTTTGGTTTATTTTTAGATATACATATAACAAGAAATAAATAGAAAATAAAAATATCAAAAAATTACTCAAAGTAAGTTAGCATCCTATTAGCAATATAAAGTGTATATTAAATTCTAACTTACAGATCTTTTTCTTTATCTTCTCCAATGTCTAGAAAATTTGTAATGCTCTCGGTTAAAATGACTCATCATTTGAAATAAACCTTTATTTAAGAAACACTAACTAGAAGAGAGTAGAGACAAAGAAAAATTATATTATTGTACACATAGTATAACTACCCATCTCAGTATTTCTGTCTGCAAACATTCAATTAAGTGAATTGAAAACTCATTCTGACCTATGATTTCCCATTCATAGCAAGTCACCTGTAAAATGCCTAATATTTTCAGTCTAACTCCATTAAACTCACTGCAGATAAAAGGACAGCACATGCATGGTTGAATACATGCCTTAGAAAACCTACATTCTGTGCTAACTTCATAGATGTGTTGATCTACAAGCTACAAGATAAGACACTAAGTGTATTAAATGATCTGGTGAAGTGGGACATGGAACTGCATTATGAATAAATTTTAAAACATCTAGAAGTAAAAAATCATAACAGAATTACTATGTTTTATGATCTTTCTGTTTTCTGTGGGAATTTGAAGATGTAGAAATGGAGCTGATAAGTGATTGCTGATTAAAGGCAATGATAGTTTTGAGTATGTACTTCTTGGCTTAACTATTTTTTAACAACTTGACACAAAATAGTTAACTGTGAAAAAGAAACCAGAAAATTATTTTATTGAGAAAATATGCAAAAATATTTTGAACTATTAGAGCTGTGATGGGCAGTTGGAAAGTTTACATAGGAAGTTTATAAGAATATTCTATTTTGTAGTCTATAATCTTGAAATAACATTGTGGAATAACTGTCATGAAAAGGCTGTTTAAAATCCTAAGCACATTCTCAGCTAATGTAACAATATCACTGTGACTAGTAGTGTGATGTTGTGAAACAAAATCCTGGCAAGGCTGTTAGGCTCAGCCTCACTGTCTATGTCTTTGGGTTTTGCACTATTTAACATTCATATGGAAACTTTGGGGATTTGTTTTTACATCAAATGTTTATGCTCAAGAAAATACACAATTTGCTACTACTAGTAATATGTTTCAGGAACCTTCAAGTGAGAAAGTAGAATTTATACTTTCAAAGATGATCCAATAGGAATACAATGAGGATATAGACAAAAATTAGTGTATTCTGATGAGTAGGAAACTAATGACAAACATTCCTGGAGAGAAGCTCTTACATATTAATAAGAAAGTAATATTAATATAAAGAACATATGTGTAACTTTAAAAAATACAAACCCTGGTGTTGTTATTTTGGGTAGGTCACTGTAGGCTTTAAAACAGGCAGGGAAACATGATTAGGATGAGGTAAGAATGAAACTTGGATTAATCCAATTATGGTAAGAAGTGCTGAGGTAGGAAGTCTAAAGTCTGACCAAAATCATTTTACTTTAGCCATATTAAGATACATCACAATGTTGGAAAGTGTTTTCTGATAACAAGTAACTCAAGTGTACTGGGAGTCCATGTGTGACTCAGTTTCCATCTGGAATCATTTCAGACTTAAAGATGTCATTTGAGTTCAAGTTTGCTTGCTCTGCCTGCATCCTTGAGGACTGTGAGAAAGATCTGATTAAACCCATAAGAAAGAGCATTTTTGCTCAGATGAAAGAACACGTTATCTATAAAGATTTGGGCTGGCATATGCCAGCCAGAGACACTCCTCCTTAGTTTGGGAGATGCTTGCTACTAGCAGAATTCTTGTACCTGCTTGATCTTCCTCCCAAGGACAGTGCAAGAAAGTTGTTAGCTGACTCTCCTGTCCCTTGTTCTGCCTTTTGCCTTTAATTAGTATATATGCTGACTGAGAAATAAACTCAGGGCTATTTGATATTTATCTTCAGCCCTCCTAGGCTGTCCTCTATTTCTGTCTTGTTTGCTCTTAAACTGCCATTGCCTATAACCTCATGTTCCTCCCATGTACACCTTACTGATTCCTGATTGAGTGGGCTCTGACAGTGTACAACAATTTTAAGGCATTTACATTAATATTCTTTACAAAATATAACTGACTTCTTTCACAAGAATGACTACTCGTGACTCAGAGATAGGACCTATGGAGAATGAGTGAGGTAAACATAATGCCTGTGGGTGTCAGCATTGGTCTGTCTCCAAGAAAACATAAAAGCCACTTAGGCTGTTGTACAAATGATATCTCTCATAATGACAGTTTTTTAGCCCTGAAGTAATGCTTAAGGCTTTAAGGGGAAAGGGTCTGGGAAAAAAATAAAACTAATTCTGAAAGACATAGGTGGAGCTTGGCTCAACAGGTAACAAAGGATTGCCAGGTTGTAAACTACATTTTCCCAACAACATTTTGGAAAAACAGACAAACATCTCATTCTTTTGAAGAAATAAATGGTATGTTTAACATTACTGGCTCTTCCAATGCTTGACTGCATGAACAAGGCATTTTTTTCACACTCTACAAGTTGTAGCTCAGTGAACAGAATGGCCATATAGCACGTAAGGTGCCCAAGGTTTAAAATGAAGATCCAAAAATTATTGAAATATGTAACAATAAACAGGGTGCCTGCTTATTGGTGTTTCTGCCCTGCCTGGTACTCCACAGCTGGCAAGCCCCAAAGAAAATCACAAAGAGATCTCTATATGTTATAAAGCTGAATAGCCTATTAGAGCAAGCTACTTATTAGCTCTTGTAGCTTATATTAACCCATTGTTCTGATCTATGTTAGCCATGTGGCTCAGTACCTTTTTCAGTGGGGTAGATCACATCCTGCTGCTTTGATGGTCTGGGCAGGAGTAGGAGGAGTCAGCTTCTTCCTTCCCAGAATGCTCCTGTTCTCATTGCATCATTGCTACTTCCTGTCTAATTTTGCTACCAATACTTCCTGCCTAGCCAATCAACATTTATTTTAAACATGATTGACAGAATACAGACAATTCTCTCACACCAGAAATAAAATTGAAATGAAATTAATAAAAGAAATGTCTTGACTGTGCAAAGTTGGGAATAAAATCCAGGATAACTGTTAAATGTAATACCTGGATATACCTTCACAACCTTTTATGAAATATGGACATGAATATAAGATTGCAACTCATCAAGAATGCATGAGGCAATAAAATTAATGTCAAATAATTACTAAGCAGATGGTCTGGAGTATACAGAACAGTTTTATAGAGTAATAACCATCAATGTAGAAGCTAATTCATCTTTATTTCTGGGGAAATTTGCTTCATATGTGGAAAATATTTATTTCTAAAATATTCAGAAATACTTAGGAAGTGGAAAAAAGTGTCAGTAGTTAAGAAGACTTGCTATTCTTTTAGAAGTTCTTGAACCCAAATTTGAGTGTCACACAACTGCTTCTATCACCAGTTACAGGGGATTTAAATCCCTTATTTTGTCTCTGCAGGCACCTACATGAAACTGTGCATGCACATGCACAAACACATAAAAACATATAGAAATAAAATTTTAAAATATATATTCATAAAATTGAAATATAATCTTTTTGTTTTTTATCCTTCCACTATTGCAAAGAACTCAAGCAACTACCCATCTTATTGATAGAAGCTATCTGTGTTTCCTAATTACTTTTGGAATAATGTCCAATTTATTTTAGCCTGTAGTCCTTTTTTGTTCATAATCTCAATGTAAATAGCCATTCAAAAACAATTGAATAAAAAATAAAGTTTATAGCATTACTTTCAAGCACCTAACAAATAAACGTTCCTCATAAATATTCATTTTTATCTATGTGGAGATTTGCTCCTGTTATTTTTCTTTCTGTCAGAAAATAATTTTCTATGCCCTTTATCCTAGAATTATCTTGCCATTTAAGACTTACATAAATCTCACATTTTGCATGAAACTCTTCCAAGTAGTAAGAATCTTTTAATTTTATTAATTTATGCATTCATTCAGTATTTATTGAATGCTTACTATATGGCTACTCCTTATTCAGTAGAGATAATTCATAAATAAGAAAGAGGTGATTCTCATTTTCAATGAGTACATAATAAGAAATTAATCATTTCTTGTTATTGGAGGCTGCTTGTTCATTTCCCAATCACCCTGACTCAAAATAATCACTCAGAAACTGTATTATTTAAATAACTGCTTGACCAATCACTTAAGCATATTGCTAGCTAGCTCTTGCATCTGTAATTAACTTTTTTAATGATTTTATATTTTACTATAAGGCTTGTGTCCTACCAGCAAGGCTCCATCTGGCAACTCATGTCTTTCTCCTCTGAGAGCTACATGGTGTCTCTTGACTCTGCCTACTCTCTCTATATATCACTTTCAGCCTGTCTATATTCTGTTAAGCCATTGGCCAAAATTAGCTTCTTTACTCATTAAGCAATAAAAGCAACACATATACAGAAGGACTTACCACACCAGTTTCTCTTCCTCACTCCCATGAAGTCGTTTATGCAAATAATGATTTTAATCATTGCTATTCATGTCTGTCTTTCCTACTATGTGTATCACCTAGTAAGATGAGGACAAATGCAATACTCTTTGAAATCCTAACACATTGCTCCGTAACTGGGCATAATTTTTTGAGGGAAGTTGCTATAAAAATAATAAAGGATGGGTGGCAAATATGTACCTAAAGTATATTAATTTACTCTCACAAGTTTAGGTAAGATGATATATTTTAAATTATGTACAGCAGTGTTATGAAAAATTAAAACAAATGCAAATACTCTATGCTAAGTAAAAATGATGTCTAATTTGCTATTGGATTGTATTACCCAAAGCCAGTGTGGTGGTCTGAATAGGAATGGCTCACAAACTCATGTCCTTGAATGCTTAGCACATATAGAGTAGCACTATTAGGAAGTGTAGCCTTGTTGGAAGAAGTGTGACCTTCTTAGAAGTATATCATTGTGGAAGCAGAATGTGAGGTCTCATATACACAAGCTATGCCCATGTGCTATTCAGTTTCTCATTCTGCTGCCTGCAGATCAAGATATAGAACTCTCAGCTCTTTCTCCAACACCACGTTTTCCTGAGTACTGCCCTGCTTCTTGTCATGATGATAATGGGCTAAACCTCTAAAACTGTAAGCCAGTCCCAATTAAATGTTTACCCTTATAAGAGTTTCCATGGTCATGGTGTCTCTTTAGAGAACCTAATTTAGAGAGCCAGTACTGGTATAGATTTTAAGATTTCATCGATTAATCCTCAGAGATAGACTTTCTCTTACATTTAGCCCAAGTCATCCTCTGATACATTCAAAAATGTCTGGAGGTTGAGTTGATAATTGTTATACATTACTAATGTGGTTAAAATATGAAATATCAGAATATGTAGGAGACTGAGTCTTGATGGAAGAACTAGATCATTGAGATCAGGCCTTGAGGGTTCATAATCCATTTCTTTTTTGTTTTCAGATATTTCATGTTCCAAGAATATGTGAATTGAGGAGTCTTGATGTGGGATTCCTCTCTGTATGCTGTGAATAGGTTTTATTACCATTATTTAATGAAAAAGGTGCTTTTGGCCTAAGGCAGGGCAGAATAGAACAAGGTGGGAATTCCAGGCAGAGATAGAGGAAAAATTAGGTGGAGTCAAGGAGATGTAATGTAGACACCAAAGGAGAAAAATGAGAGCTATTAGCCAGAATCTTCCTGGTAAACCACGAGCCTTGTGGTAAAATAAAAATATAATAGGAATGGGTTAATTTAAGATGTAAGAATTAGTTAATAAGAAGCCCAAGCTAATAGGCCTTGCAGTATTTTAATTAATATAGTTTCTGTGTGATTATTCCGGTTCTGGGTGGCTGGGAAATGAACAAGCAGCCACCAACTACAAAATGGCACACCAACCTGGGATAGTTGATGTAGTTGAATAGAGTAATCCCACTCTAGCTCAGAATTGAGGTCTATTCCAAGCCTATATAAGATATATCCCCATAAAACCTAAGAGAACCTGGAAATGAATTCTAGACACAAAACACAGTTTAACACAGATTCTTTGTAGCCTCATTTTATTTTTCAGATGGGTTCTGTTTGCTGTCTGCAAGCAGGAGCTCCATGGGTTCTTTAAGAGGGATCTTTCTGATTCAGCATTGGCAGCAAAGGGTATGAGGTTTCTTTAGGGTTGGGCTTCCTGATTCATGCTGGTTGCAAGAAAAGCTTTGGCTTTTTCAGGAGGCTGAGCACTTAAATGGGGTCTGTGAGCAGCATGTTACTTAGATCCACTGCAACTCTGGAGCTGGCACAGAATGCATAGCTCTTAGAGGCAATAAGCTTGTCTCTGCCATGTTAGACTTGGCAGAGCCAACAGGCAGGACCATGGAGTTGGTCCTAGCCATGCCCACTTAGCATTCAAAAAAAAGCACCCCTGGTCAAAAAATAATTACAGATATGCATGCAATAAATACAAATTCAGGTGAAAAAGTCCCCTAAATGGGTCACAGTGTTGGATAAATATACATAGGCTTGAGAGAGAGAGGAAAAAGAATATAGATAGTTTTAATATAAAAGAATAGACATTCATAGTATTAAGGAATGAAGATAAGAAAATAAATATTAAAATTGTGAAAAATGTAATAGAGTAAGAAAAATAAGCATGTAAAATGGAATATACACAGAGAGTCTGGATTGTGTATATTATTGTATTTTCTTAGATTTTTTGACTACAGAGAGGTATTTCACTCTGGAGGCTGCTAAGTTAAACCAACATGTATATTTTAAAGTTATATTGACTTTGAAATGTGCTTCTAATTATGTGTTGCTTTGAAAAAGAGGTTCTGCTTTTGTTTCCACAAAGGATGAGAACCTGTGGATTTCTTCCAGACTAATGTGGTTTTATGGAAAAAGAGCCCCTGAAAGGTCTCTGTAAACACCCCAAAATAATTTCTCCAACAAAAAGCAGGAAGCAGTTTGAAGAGAACTATGCCCAAATACCCAAATATTGTTTATATATTTTTGTTTTAATTTAAAGGGGGATATGCTATAGAGATGAATAATTGCACTGATATAGATTTTGATTTATTGATACAAATTTAAGGTCAATTTTGTTATAAGTTTATTTCTGCTCTGGGTATTGTGTTTGTGTAGATCATTTTAAAATGTAATGTATAGTTAAGAAATACAGATAAATAGATAGTCATCTATGATACCTAAACTTGTAGTCATGTCAGTTAAATTTTCTAGATGTACAGAGGTATATTTCAGATGTATAGTTATTCTTCAAATCTTTCAATGGCTAACAGAATTTGGTATTTGAACAGTTTTAAGAACTTAGGACTTTTCATGACAATGAGACTCATCTGCCCATGACAGCACCAGTTACTTCAAGAGGAAGATGGTTACCAAAGAGGCTCCTTATGGAATTTGTTAGCCATTTGACAATAAACTGCCTTTCCCTGGACTGCTTGATGGTATGCTGTATAAGCTGGAAATACAGGACCCACAGAAAAATGACTGCTAAAGTTGCCTAAAGAAGGTGAGACAGTCCTTCAAGGTT
Source organism: Ellobius talpinus (assembly GCA_001685095.1). Classification (NCBI taxonomy): domain Eukaryota; kingdom Metazoa; phylum Chordata; class Mammalia; order Rodentia; family Cricetidae; genus Ellobius; species Ellobius talpinus. The sequence continues at coordinate 17,576 of LOJH01008093.1, read as the reverse complement.
TCAGGTTCATAAAAGAGTCTGCTAGTCATTTTATAAGTTACAGAAGTAAGTGACAGACAACCTGCCAATAGAGATGCAACAGTCTTTTAAATTTCCCACTTCATGGAAAAGTCTACCAGAAATTATGGGCCTAAGGCTGAAGATGTGTGCTCCAATGTTACAGAAGAACTTTGAATGACTGTTCAGGTAGTGAGATGTCTCTTTCAATCCTAGAGTTTTGGAGGTTGCTTCAAATGGACATCTTATTTACAAAACTAATATTATATATTTCTGGAATCTTTGATGGTTTTGAGAAAGATAGTTATAATTATAAAAGTTAGATTAGGTATAAAACTTTAGACTCACAAATATAGGATAGATGATAGATTGTTTTCCTTAATTTACTAAATGTAAATGAACTAAATATTGTAACAATAATTCTTACCTGATAACTGTTCTGGTGTATGTACTTGTAGTATGTTAAGGTTAAAACTTTTCCTTTTTATTTAGACAGAAAAGGGGAGGTGATGAGGGAATCCCCTCTGTATGCTGTGAATATATTTTATTTCCATTGGTTAATAAAGAATGCTCTTTTGGCCTATTGCAGGACAGAATAGAGCAAGGTGGGAATTGCAAGCTGAGATAGAGGAGAAAGTAGGTAAAGTCAAGGAGATGCCATGAAGCCCCCAAAAGAGAAAGACATGAGCCACCAGCCAGAACTTTACCAGTAAACTATAAGCCTCATGGTAAAATAAAATATAATAGACATGGGTTAATTTAAGATGTAAGAGTTAGTTAATAAGAAGCCCAACTAATAAGCCTTCCATTGTTTTAATTAATATAGCTTCCTTGTGATTATTTTGCGTCTGAGTGGCTGGGAAATGAACAAGCAGCCTCCATATACAGAGTCTATCTGTACATTCCTGTCATCATGAAAAGGCCTACCAACTTTACTTAGTCTTCATGATTTACTGTAGTGTTCTAAACTATGAGCTGAAACAAAGCTTTGCTTTTATGTTGTTTTTTTCACATATCTGGTCACAGCAACAGCAACATCAAAAATAACACCAGAAATTGTTATAGAGGAGCAGTTCTATTACTATGATTAACCTGACTAAGTAGTTTGCAGTCATTTTGAACTACATTTCTGGAGGAATGTTAATGAGTTAGATTATGTGGATGAAGGAAGCAAAGAGTTTTAAGATGGGTATAATGAGTCATTTCTGATATGAGTTTGGTATACAAGAATGCTAAGAAAATTGTAAACAATTTAGAGTTCAAGAGAGAATATGAACTTTACTGTAAATAGGTCTTATACAATTAGTATTATAGTTTAAGCAGTGAATCAGTTTGAATTCTTCCAGTGTCCTGAAAACTTGAGTGGGGCTCTAGTCAAAAAATAATGTACTTATTTTTCTTTCAGAAGAAATTTCCACAGTGAAATATTGTTCATGGCATGACAACTGCTCACTGCTCTTATTGAGTATAGGGTGAGAGAACAAACAAGTCGAACATAAAGATATGGATACTTTGGTTAGGAAAGAATCAGTTTCAAAGTTGTAGAGGAGTTGGTGCAAAAATAGTCATAACTGTTAGACCTTAGCAATTCTAAAGAGAAGCCTATTGCTGTATAGTAAGATAATATGATGGGTGCCCTAAAAGCAAGAATATGCTTACTGAAGGTAAAATGAAAATTCACCTGAAAAGAAAGATTTTTTTGAACTAATAGTAATACTGAAAGTATTACCCAGAACAAAATGAATTACCCAAGACATATTTGTCTCAGATTTAGGAACCAGACATATAGAAGCTACTAAAGTTTTGTTTCAAGGTGTTCAGAATCCCTAGCAGGCAAAACCATTTGTCAGTATGGTACATAGGTTGTGATACTTTTCAGGCATGCAAAATGTAGAAGTATAAGAGTCTTGCAAGTTTTTACCTAGGTTCTATAAATCCACAAAGAAAAGGCAATGTGTGGCAGGCACAATCAGGAAGCTCTGAGAGGTCACTGTGTGAATTTAGAAATGTATAGCATAGGTTGCATTAGAAACTCCAGGATTTTGGAAATGTCTATGACAACGGGACAGTCCCTCAAAAAACTTGCAGTTAAAAAGTGGAGTCAGCTCAAAAAATAAATAGAGGTCACATGTACTATAAGTGGTTGAACAAGAGGATCATGACTGATGAATGCTTTTGGAATGTATATTCTTCTTTCAAGAGTTCAAGATTCTGAAGTTGTGGCTACAGAGACTGGTGCTTGTCCTGATAAGTTTTATCTCATTTGTTTCCAATTTTTTCTTGCTAAAACTCTATTCATCTTTTTGAGATAAAGAATATTTAAAATCCATTATTTTAAACTGCAAGTATGTGACATTTATTATTTTCTAATATTTGTGATATTTATAATATTTTATTGATTATTTGGGACTTATGTCATAAAACCTGAGCACACTCATTTCTCATTCTTTCCAGGTCTTACCCCACCCTTGTGATCCCCTCACACAAAAAAAGAGCAAAAAGAAAAAAAACAAGTCCAATTTGTGTTTAACATATAATCACTAGAGCATGGGTAAACTCCTGGTGGCCAGGCCCTTAGAAACAATTGAGTTTACCCCTACCCCCCCCGAACAGATGCTATAATTTGTTGAGAGCTATGCTTCAATATCCTTATCACAATTTTTAAGAGTGTTCTTTATTACTTTCTGTCTAGGCTGTTACTTTTTGGGAGATTGCTGGTGTGGGGGTTGTAACAGAAGCCTTTTGTGTCCATTTTTTATTAAATGTTAATCTGCAGTCATCAATACCATGGCAGAAGTAGCTTCATTATCATTTGCAGTAAGTAGGAGCACAGATCATAGACTTAAATATGGTTTCTGATGACAGCACAGACCATGAACAGTCACATGGTCTCTGGACCACAGCACAGTCTCCATGAGCAGTACATACTGCTGACATCAACATGGCCCTCTGTTGCAGCATGAAGCACAAATATCATCATAGACCTTGGTGGCAGCACAGGCCAAGGACATCAATATGGCCTCAATAGCAGTGCAGGCCACTCATATCAACATGGTCCTTGGTGGCATCACAGACCATGGATACAACATGACTTTGGGCTGCAGCACAGACCAGAGGCATCCATTTGTTTGGCCTTCAATGATAACATGGGTCAAGGACATCCACACAGTACCCAGCTGCAGTAGGACATGGAGCCAGACATGGCCCTCAGCAGTAGTACAGACCCAAGAAACACCATGGCCTCAGGTGGTAGCACAGGACCCCATGATCCCCACAGTAACATGGCCCATCATCATCAATATGGCTTGAGACAGCAGCACAGACCACAGATATCTGCATGTCCATTGCTGCAGTAGGACCACAGACCCAGACTTAGACCTCAGCAGCACATTGGACCACCAACATGAACATAGCCTCAGATGCTCATACATGCCTTCCACATCAGCATGGCCCCAGGCCACAGCATGGCTCACTAACATCAGCATGATCTCAGGCTGCTGCCCAGACCAAGGACATCTGTATGTCTTTGGTTGTTGCAAGGAGACCAATAGTTTGTCCCTGCTGCCCAGCTAGATTAGCCCCAAAATAATCACACAGAAAGTGTATTAATTAAATCACTCCTTGGTCCATTTGCACTAACTTCTTATTAGCTAACTCTTACATTTTAGTTTAATCCATTTCTAGTAATCTGTATGTCACCATGTTGCAGTGGCTTACTGGCAAAGATTGAGCATGTCTGACCCTGGAGGCTCCATGGTGTCTCTCTCTCTCTGATTCTGCATTCTTCCTCCCAGAATTCAATTCCATCTTCCCTGCCTAACTAAGCTCTGCCCTATCAACAGGCCAAGGAAATTTCTTTATTCATTAACCAAGAAAAGCAACACACAGACAGATGGACCTCCCACACATTTGGTGGTAACTCTGGCCACGAATATTGATACTTCTCCTATCTGCTATAGGACCATGGCCATCCACATGAACCTTAGGCATCAATGCAGCATGCACCACAGACCACAGATACCAAAGTGGCTTCCAGAGCCAGCACAGACCATAAAGGTCTTGTAAAGAGGTCTAAATCCAGAAAATAAAATTATTCATCTCTGACATCTTGCTAGTGCTCAGAATCAGGGCAACTGTGCAACCGGGCAGGATGTTTCAAAGCTGAGTTATAGTGCAGATCCCATGCTGCTGCATACTTCAGTCTGCCCTATTACACGACAACATGTTCCCTTTCTACTTCAGGCTTCTCTCACACCTATCACTGTTGTTTTGTCTCTAGATCTGCTTTTCTCCAACACTCACTCACTACTCTGTACATCTGTCTTTTTCAGTGCTCCATCAGGTATTTATTTCCTGTAGTGGCTATGAAAACTGCAGTATGTCACAATGTATATACATATATTTGTCAAGACAGATTTGCATGCAAATATTCATTTAAAGAAGTTGTTAGTCTGGCTCAAGGTTTCTTGCTCCTGAGGCACAATAAATACTGCACAATTGCCAAGACTTTTCTCAGATATCCTGCTGTTACCCAGAATCAGAGTGATGTTACAGATAGGATAGGCATCTGGGGAAACATTCTGTGATAGCTGGCTCCCTCATACCTTCCTGTCCTTGATGTATGTCACCTCAAGGCTTACCAAGCTTGAACTTTGTGTTTGTAGCCCAAGGGCAGTGCTACTGCCCCTCACTTTCTATCTCAGCAGGGCAAACAGCACTGACCACTGCTACAGAAGCTCCATATTGGATGTCAGCTGACCTAGGACAGGCCCTATAAAATTACAACATATTTCTGTGGGAGCTCCAGGCTACTACACTCTACCATGTCCTTGGTGCTGGCTGACCTTCTGCTTGATTCATCAGGCATAATTGTAGTGCTTGTAGTCTGTAGGACAAACCACTGCCCTACTTTCTTTTTCCCAGCAGGTCAAGCAACATAGGATATAATCAAGATAGCTCTATGCCAGGAGCCTAACTGGTTGGTAAGCAACAACAGGTATAGATTCGTCATTCTCCTCATGTGGCTCTGTACAACATCTTCCTTCCAATTTGTGAGTCCACAATTTAAAAGCATCTTCCATTAAGACATGCTCCCTTTTCCCCTTAGTTGGTTTAGGGTTATTGTAGACCCTGAAGACTACTTTTCTACAGAGGTATTACCCTTTATTGCTTTCATGGGTCTCTCTGATGCCTAGTAGTTCCACATCAGGTACCAGTGGGTGCCCCACCATCTTTGTTTCTATAAATTCTTATTTAGGATATTTAAGAGAGCTCTGTGTTAAGAGATTTCATTGGGTCTCAAAAGAGACCTTGTAGGCTTTGGAATTTTAAATAATGTTAGTTATTTTGATACTTTGAAACTATGTAAATATTTGATATCGAAACAAATGCATTTTGCATAAGATGATCATTACTCTGTGAGGGCCAGGAGCAATATGTTCTGGTTTGAATGTAACATGTCTCCAACGAACTTATGTCTTTAAAGATTTGCTCTCCACATGGTGGATGTTAGGTCTCAAAGTAACCCAGAAAAAATGTCTAACTGAGCTGCCTATTACCATATCAAAACAGACACAGGTGATAAAGCTCTCAACAAATATCTGTTATTGAGTCCTGGCTCTTCCTACCTTTTTCTCACCTCAGACCCCCTATTCTAAAACTGTCCAGCACCTATTCTTCATTTCCATTTACCCAGCTCCCCTTTCCTATCTATGTTTTCCCACCTATTGAGACTATGACCAGAACCACACTTTAAATCCAAATTTGAAAAGAAAATACTGGCTAAGTCGATGGACTCTGGCCAGGTAAATAACTGGCTTCCCAGGAAATGCCTTGAATCAAGTTTAGCAGCAGCCTAAGTGTTTCCCACCAGGAACAATCAGGGACAAGCATATATTCTGACATACCTCCTGCCTACATCCAAAGGCGAACTTATGTTCTGATGCATTTCCTGCCTGTGAAACTTAACCCCACATAGGATCAAACACATGAGGTACAGGTGAATTAACCAAACATGTTTAGGGAATTGAAAACATGTGACTTGTTTTCTCCTATGAATAATAGCCTCAAGCATTTCAGGAACTATCTCTCTTTGAGAAAGAGACTTGAAGATCAGAGGCATTTTTTGTTTCATAGATCTCTTAGGCATAGTGTTTAAAACTTAAAATGTAATTTTGGCTCTCATGTATAATAGCCATTTTTGCAAAATCTCCCCCTGTAGCTGCTGAGTGAGATACCAAGATATGATATTTACCTTTAATAACCCTTAATTGTTGTGACATACATATATACACATAAATATAAATATATAAATATGAGTACATAGATACATAAATGTTCCAAAATATAATCTCCTTAGACTGAATAATGAAAGTATATTTTGGTCTGTTTCTGTATTTTCATTGGTTATTATATGTGGGATCAAGAGCACCAAGAGAATACAAAAGAAATACAAGAGAAAACATAAAAATGGCTTGCTATGTAGAACAGGGTGGACTTGAAGTCAGAGATCCACCTGTCTCTGCCTCCCAAATACTTGTACTAAAAGCATGAGCTACCATTACTTGGCATTATAATGGAGTCTTTATGTCGGTGAGAAGAATAGGCATATTATTAGAAGTGATACCTTAAAGTAAAAGAGTGATTGAGATAGATGCTGTGGAAAACATTGGCACACAGAGGCAGCTTTTGTTGGAAGCTTTCTGTTCCACTAACAGCTCACAAATAAATATACAGAGACATAATATTATTTATAAATGCTTGGTCAATAGCTCAGACTTGTTACTATCTAACTCTTACATTTAAATTAACCCATATTTCATATCTATGCTTTGTCACATGGTTTTGTGTTTTTTCTCAGTATGGTATTCCCATCTTGCTTCTCTCTGAATCTGTTTCCTATTACAGACCCCACCCTCCTTCCCAGCATCCTCTTAGTCTGGCTCTGTTGCCCATTTTTTTTCTTGCTGAGTTGTAAGTCAATTCTTTATTAACCAACAAGAGTAGTAGAGATTCTCTGTGTACTGGATTATTTCCCCATTTTTGTCTAACTAAAAAGGAACATTTCAAACTTAACATCGTAAAACTATGTGTAAGGAAACAGCAGTTAAGTAAGAATTACAGTTACAATATCCAATCCATTTGTATCTGGCAAATTTAGAGAAAACACTCTATTATCTATCTTATTTTTTTGACTCTAAACTTTTATACCTAATCTACCTTTTATCATACCTAAGGAAAACATTAACTATGACTATCTAGTGTTTAATTCAGTCAAAAACCCCAGAATAATGAAATTTCTCTTAATGACAAGAACATCTATCTACCTGGAGAGTCACTCTAGGTTCTTAAATTTTAGAGCATCGGACTTCAGCCTATAGTTCTGGTATATCTGTCAGATATTTCTGAGAATCAGGGAATTTTAAAATAGTGTCATTTCTTGTCTTTACAAAGTTTGGCAGTCACTTTCTTTTTCATCCTCCTCATCCAATCTGGACAATATGCTGTTAGCAACTGAAGCAAGAGCATATTTTTTTCCCAAATGGTTAGCTTTTCCCCTAAAGAAAGTAAACTTCATGCTGAGGTTCTTCAATGCCTAGCATCTTCTCTAAAGTGAATTAGTGCTGCCAGGAGCAGACATGTCTCACTGTCAAGAAAATCTTATGTTTATAAAACATTTAAGCACTATATTTTATAGGTCTTTAAAGTGTTTGAAGACCATCTATTGAAATATATCTGTGTATGACCTTGAAAACATACTTAAGATTACTATAAACTTTACTACTATAGATGAGTATAAATCTGTATTTCTTAATTTTACATTATATTTTTAATGAGCTGCATAAGCATGATACCCAAAACAAGATTAGAAAGATATAAATAACTTTAAATTTGTATCAATAAAAAATCTATATTTAAAGTTAGTAGTTGTTTTACTAATTTAAAAGTAGTTTCAATAATATACCCTTTTATCCTATCATTTCTATATTCCTTATTTTTCTTTTCAGAAGAAGATCCCTGAAATCTAATCTCCTTTGTTTAGTTTTGTAATATTATCAATAACAACTTGTAACCAACCCCCTTGAATGATTAGAAACATTATAACTAGTATTTTGGAGATGGATGTCATTCTCTATAATGCTTCCTGTTCTTTGGGGCACTGGTAATCTTTGGGAGAACCTTAAGAGAAACAGGATTATTTTTAAGTCTTGGCTGGAGTATTCTGTGAGGCTGGACCATCTTAGCAGCCTTGAAGCTTTATGGATACTGGATCACCTGGTACAACGTTTTTATTGGTAAGTTTTTATTTAAAAATGAGAGTAATACATAGTCACAATGTACAAAAGGATTATGTCAGAGCAGAGAGCACTCTCTTTTATAAATTTTCCTCAGGGTGTGGGGTGTGTGGCAATAACTCAAAACAACTATTTTTGGGATAGGTATCAGAGTTACTTATTCAGAATATCAGAGATAAGTCATAAAATTTATTTATAAATCAATGCTATATACATGAAGAAAAAGATAATGAAGAACATTTTTTAAACAAATCCCTATTACAGCTACAGTAGGTATAAAGGGGAACAGAACTACAAAAATAGAGATCAGATTTCAAAGAGAAAGTGAGATACAGTTAGAGGTCTATTATTTAACATAAATTAGAGTTAGTGAGTGGTATTTTAGTCGTTATACAGTTATAAAACCAAAGAATAAATATACATAATTAAAAAGGAAATGATATGTGGAAAAATTAACCCCACTTATGGGAAAATGACATATTTTGACATATCACAAAAATAAAACTGTGGTTGTTTAAATGGATATGGTCTCCATAGGACTATAGAGAGTGGCACTATTATGAGGTATATCTTTGTTGGAGGAGGTGCAGTTTTCATAGAAGAAGTGTGCCACTGGGGATAGGCTTTGAGATCTCAGTTACTCAAGCCAGGCCCAGTGTCTCATTCTTATTCTTCTGTCTGCAAACCAAGTTGTAAAACTCTTAGCCACCTCTTTAGCAAAATGTCTACCTATGTATTGCCATGATTCCTGCAATTATGACAATAGAATGAACCTCTGTAGTGTAAGTCAGTATCAATTAAATACTTTCCTTTATAATAGTTGCTCTGGACATGATGGTTCTTCACACAAAGAAGCCCTAACAAATACAATGGTTAAATTTTACTACATACATGTGAGAGAGAACAAATAAATCATCCTACATGTATGCCCAATTACATTCTGAAAAATAAAGTATATTTTAAGTTTTTATTACAAGAAAAATAAAATATATTTAAGTATATATTACAAGAATCTTTGATGATTGAATTGTCAAAAAGCCGTAAACCTTCTAGCTAAAATAATGACTGCCCTGAAAATGTATGCCACCTGGTGCAATAGTGGCATAAATGTTACACAAGTATTAACCACCTTCATTTTAGATCTAAGATGTGGATATGAAATGAAACACTTACCTGATACTATTAATAGGACTTAGAACTTGTAACAATATAGGCTATGGACCTAGGAGAAGACCTCCTACTATTATTCTGATAAACGGATTGGCCCATTAGCTCAGGATTTGTATTAGCTCTTATAACATATATTAGCCCATTATTCATGGATCAGTACCTTTTTCAGTGGGGCAGGTCACATCCTGCTTTTTTGGTGTCTGGACAGGGCTGAGGAGGGAACTTCCTTCTTCCCAGAATACTCCTGTTCTCATTGCTGCTTCTACTTCCAGTCTGATTATCCCACCTATACTTCCTGCCTGGCTACTGTCCAATCAGTTTATAACTTATGTAGACCTCTGTGTGATTTTCTTTGGGATTTACTGACTGTGGGAACTGGGCAGAACAGAAACCCCAACAAAGCAGGCCCTCATGTTACAACTAAAAAGGAAGTAGAAATAGCCATAGTTATTGGATAAATTCAAAGAAAGTATGTCTTAAATGCACAACAAGACAGTTACACATATGAACTCACAGACATTGTGACAACATGCAAAAAACCTCAAGCCAGGCAAAAATTTCAGCATAGAGTAGGAAGATGGATATTAAATCCCACTTCAACTGAGTAGCTATTGGAATTTAATAGATTATGTATGAGAGAGGGAAATGAGTTTTCTTTAGTCATATGATCCCTGGGAGGTTGTTATTACTTTAGGGTAATTCCCACCATCAAAAGTAGTTCAAGAACAGAAATTGAATATAATGAGTTTAAAGAGGGAGAGAACACAAGAAACTGGGTGAGTGGAAAAATAAGAGTGTATCTGGAAAGAGTTGGAGAGGGATGTGAAATGATGGTAAGAGGGGTAGGAAGACATTGAAGATAAGAGATAGCAACGAAAAACTTTATAAGAGAATGCGAAGGAAACAGGAAGAAACAAGGTAGAAAGAGACAGAAAGTAAACATTGAGTAGGAAATGTGAAATGACAGTAGAGGAAATAAAGTACATGTATATGATCAATACCTTCTGTTCAACATCATCCATGTAGCATGTACTATAAGTGACATATTTCTAGAAACAGAAAAAGGTGAAAAACTATGAATTTATTTTGTAGTTGAAGAATTGACATCTTAGGAGCATATGTAATATTAAAATCATATCAGAGGGTGAGTAAAATGGCTCTGGGGAATAAAGGTACTTTCTACAAAGTTGGAGGGCCTGAATTTGATTTTTGAAACCCACATGGTAAAAAAAAGAATCAATTCCTCCTACAGATTGTCTTTTGATCTCCATAGCAACAAACACAAAATAAATAAATGAATGTAGTTCAAAAACTTTATATATGTTTATTTATCAAGGAATATATATATATAAATAAGTATATATATACATATAAATAAATAAAGATTTTATATATATACATACATACATATGAAACTAAGAATAATAACTTACCAGACACACCAAACTGAGGACAAGGTATAATTCCTTTAGTTACATTAATAAAATGCAGATAGCCAGCAAAATTGCTGCTAGACTGTGTCTTCTAGATATGTCAGGGAAGATATACCCATGAAACATCAACACTGTGTCTTTTTAAACAAGATCTGACAGTGATTTATCAGTTGATGTGGCAATATGGATAAAGATTTTCTCATAGAGGTCCCCACACTGAAATGGATAGTTACAGAAAATTAAAAACTGTTGAGAAAGGGAGGATTTGTCTTTCCTAGAGATAAGCACCTTAAATAGTTTTCCAGTCCCAAGTTATACTTAATTCTAAATGAATTTATTAGGTTGAATAAATATATACACACATGAATATATATGAAAATTCTTTAAATATATATGATAATTCTTTGAAAATATATATGATAATTATATTTAAAAATAAGGACCCACAAATTTGAATGGGAGCAGCAGGGAGTAGAAACATGAGGAAGGTGGGAGGGAAGAGATTAAATGATAAAAATGTAGTGCTATTATTGCAACCTGTGAATGTAGATCCTGCCTAGTACTTGGCTGCTCTTTCATCCATTTCACACAAGCTATCCCACACTAAACCAGGAGGTGTGGAAATTTCTCCAATCCCATGAAAGAATATAATAGTCAGATATTTTCTTTATTCTTATTCATGAGATTTCTCTACAGGCTCTCCACCAACCATTATACCCTGCCATCCTGTCCATGAAGTCTATTATTCTCTTTTACCTTTTCTTTAAAGTGCTGTGAAAGCAAAACAGGAGCCACATTGTTATACATTGTTGTTTTTCAACCAATGCTGAACTTGCAACCCCATGGTTTGCATCTATCCCCTTTGTCTTGCTTAACCTGTGAAATTTGATTAAAATGTTTCTTTTGCGGGGCTGTGGCCCATGCCTTTAATCCTAGCACTCAGCAGGTTGAGGGAGGCAAATCGCCGTGAGTTCAAGGCTAGCCTGGTCTACCAACTGAGTTCCAGGACAGGCTCCAAAGCTACAGAGAAACCCTATCTAGAAAACAAAACAAGACACAACAAAAAAAGCAAAAAGAAAATGTGTCTTCCCAGATACCTTTTTGTATTCTCTTCCACATGATGTGTTCATGCACTTATGTACCCCACAAAGAGCCTTAAGTCCTGAGTCCCCTATTCTTTGGTCCAGGTGCTACTATCACATTTATCTACCACACAGGCAACCTTGGGCCCCTAATCCTACAATCTTCCATTCAGATGCCAACAGCCATTATCTCAAGAGCTGTTTTCTATCAACCCTAACCCTTCCCCATAAAAGGACATTAAAAGCCAGTGAGGGGTTGTTCTGTGAAACCCTAACTTATGGGAGGCAGTCATCTGGTCAGTCCCTTGTGCTTGCTTTATTCAGGCTATCATGGAAATGTTTTTTTTTTCTCAGTACTAAAACTATCTCTCTGGTTTTTTTCTGTATTTCAACTTACATTTTGCAGAAGAATAAATCATCAGGGACCCTCCTTTTTTTCTGCCTATGTAACGATTGCATTTTTTCTTTATTACAATAGTTTTATTTTTTGAAATTATTTTAACTCCACCTCACAACACAACTTGCATCACACAAACATACTCCCCATTAAATTTCATTTCTCATCATTATGTTCAAGTCATGGAATACTCCTCTCTGTTGTATTAGGCATTGAGGTTCCAGAGATCACCAAAACAACACACACTATTGCCCTTGTCCATGGTCACTCACCATTGCTACAATAATATATGACATTATTGCATAATGCATATGCATTGCATAATGCATGACATTATTGTTTAAGACACAACAAACTCTGGCTATAGCCTATAGAGAAATCAATATCAAACTAATGTAGATAAAACTCAAAATAATGGAATTGATGTTACAAATGGTTAAAGTAGTATATTTATTTAGGGGACATAAAATCACACCAAGTGGAATTTCATTAAGGGACTACTGCCTCCAAAATATCCCAAAGATAAGTATTATGCTAATAAGGCTTGTTAAAGTTCTATAAAATTTATGATGTTAGGATGTAATATTTGTTCACTAGGATTCACCAGGCATTTGGACTATACCCAAATGACATGCCTCTAACAGACAGCACAAGGAACAGAACAGGGATACAGCCTCTGGTATACCCATTAAGTTTTCAGTGCTTTTTTTTTACCAGGAAGAGGATAATTCTTCAAGTGGGCAAGGTGAGCCTGGAAAACAATTATTTGAAAAGAATGTCACTGGTGTACTTAAAAAATAACTGTTTCAATATCTTTGCTGTATAAATTTCCCATCTGCCCAAGTGGCCAAACTTGCAAACTCCTATCTGTTTAAGTTACTCAAATTATAACATGGGGCTGAGACTGAAAAGAGATTTAATGATGACAGTGTATGCACAACACATAAGCTTAAGATATATGCAAATTAGTAAAATCTTTAAATTGAGGCCAGCACTTCCTTGGGCAATAGGCATAACAAGATGGAAGCTATTATGGAGTTTTTTCTTTATTAATAGCTAACTCTGTAGACTGATCTCTCACTTTGAAGATATATTATTTCTCTAATAAAATTAATCAAGAATCTTTTTCCATGCTCATTGAATTCATAGTGCCAGAAGGTACTATGCAGGCTTCAGTGGGAGAAAAGATACGAATGGTCTTATCTAGTGACAGACCATGGATATTACAATATTGACTTGCCAGGCAAGAAGATTTTCCCACTGTTTCAATAGATCAATGACACTTACAGGTTAACTACCTACTTTCTGATTAAATTACAGGCCTGCTCCACAGGAGAGATATCATTCCCATCACTGTAATGCTGGATTAATAAAAAGGATTTGGGAAGCCATGGACCCTAAGGTAAATCCTGGTGTTATTTGTCATGTTGTCAAGTTGCTTTATAAATATTTATGCCAATACCTATAGCTCTGTGCTGCTCTAAACCTTGGGCAGAGAGGGGCTTTTTTGCTATTGATAACAGTCCATGCAGAGACTCATAACTTTTCAAAGTGCTTGAGACTAAAGGACAGAAAGGACAGTGACCTAAGGAGGTTAACTTTGTCAATACCCAATCCCAACACACACACACACACACACACACACGAATGCACACACAATCTTGGAGTAGAGATAGCATGTATAACCAGGAGCATGGTGAGGAGGAGTGCTGTTAAATGCTGACTTCAGAGCATGGCATAGCTCTTGCACTCATAAACTCACAGTACTTGCAGTTAACTGTACAATATATCAATAAATCTAAGAGAAAAACAAATGAACAAACAAACAAGCAAACGACAACAACAAAAACCTTAAGCAGAAAACAGGAGCCAGGGATTGGGTTGCACACCTGTACAATATATGCATAAGATCAAATTACTGAAATGACAGGATTTGAGGAGGTGTTTGTCAGGTCCTACTACTATTTGAAGTGCTAATGGCATTTGATTGTTGTTGTAGAAAGGAAAACCATTCTTCTCTTATGACTTCTGGTAAAATGCCCATGGGTGAATGGCCTCACACTCATTTCCATGCGGATAGCACTAATTGGATTTTGTATATTAAGCTAAGCTATCCTTCTTAATGAAGCCCTTTGCATGTTTCAAATGTAAGCCTCTCCTTTACTTATGCACATATTTATATTGTCTCTTGTAATGTATTGTTTCTTTCAGAAGTTCTCCCACCTCAAGACCTGATCATGGTCTCACATCATTTTCTCCAAATAATGCTTGAAGTGGGATTCCCCTCTGCATGCTGTGAATATGTTTTATTGCCATTAGTTAATAAGGAAGCTGCTTTCAGCCAATGGTTTAACAGAGTAAAGCTAGGAGGGAAAACTAAACTGAATGTTGAGAGAAAGAAGGCAGAGTCAGGAGAAGACATGTAGCTGCCTGCAGGAGACAGATGCACTATAACCTTGCTGGTAAGCCTCAAGCATGTGGCAATAAATAGATTAATATAAATGGGTTAATTTAAGATATAAGAGCTAACCAGAAATATGGTTAAGCTATTGGCCAAAGAGTATAGTAATTAATACAGATTTCTGTGGGATTATTTTAAGTCAGGGCATTTGGGAAATGAACAAACAACCTCTGACAACAAATACTAATTCCTGTAGAGTAATTATATGTCACCTATTTTAATTAACAAAACTACCTGTGACTTCTACACTTTCATCAAACAGTCATCTTTTTGGAAATGTTCCTGGGACAAATGGCTGAGGTGTTCATTTAACATATCAAAATGGATGCTGACCACCAAGTTCTACCTGCATCCCTCAGTCTTTAACTTGTTACAGGGTCCTCCTGGATGGCATACTCCATTCGAGTCCATGAGCTGGACTGACCTTTCCCAGTTGCCCTTCTCTATACAATCCAAACATTTTGGTTACTTTGCCCTTTTGTCTACTCTCCTTTGGACTTCCTGGCTTCAGTTCCTGGTTCCCCTCTCTCCTTTCTCTCTACTCTCTCCCATTTCTCCCTTCTCACCACTCTCCTCACATGGCTCAGTGTAGTCATATCTACTCTGGACTATCCCAGATGTCCCTGCCTCTAGATACACCCTCCCACATATCTATAATAAACTTTCTCCTCTACCATACCTAGGAATAGTCATTTTCTTTCCTTTTTTATTTCTTTTTTTATTTACCAGGTGCTGAAACTTTGGGCCAGTCAGGTTCCTTTCCTTTTTATTTATTTATTTTTCATTAATCTGGTGCTGAAAACCCAGGCATAGTTTAATTAGTTCCCTCTCCAAGGGATCTTCTCAGATCTCTGACAATATTGACTGACTCTAGCTTTTGCTGCAGCAAGCTTACCAACTCAGCTTCTAAGGCTATAGCTGCCTTCTCTTCATATATAAAAATCAGGCCTCATGCCTTCCTGGAGAACTACTAGGCCTCTAACTGAAAAAGACACTACTTTGCTCCCAGATTCTAAAATAAGATAAAATCACAAAACAGTTTTCAAAATAACTTTTTACTATTCCTTTATTTAAAGGGAACTTGCATTATAATGATTACTTTCAGTCTTATGGCAAATAATTGGATAAAAAATTGTAAGCTTCAGAAACTCAATTGGGATTCTCTTCTCACAGGTCAAATGGAACCTAGATAATTACTCCTGTGAACAAACAGACTAAGGTTTCCTGCCTACTTCCTGTTACTGGGCATGAGAAAACTCCCCTTGGTCTTGGTATTCCCCTCCCCCAACTCCCAGGCTCATGGACATAATAGTACACTCAAATGTACACTCAAGATAAAACATTTTCTCCTAAACTTCTTTGCTGTAGGAATTCCTACAGCCAGTATCCTTTAAGTTACCCACTCACTTGGGCATGGCCTCTTATACTATTTATGCTGATGTAAAGTTCACAACCGGTCTCTTTTTCAGCTGTGAGATTTGGTTGCTGTTTTCTGTTCCAGCAGAGGATATTGAATTGTGACTCTACCCCTAAATAAATAACCTTCTATTTTTTTTCAATTCTAAGTTAGTGTGGGATTTCTTTTAAGCATCTATCTTCATCAGGTGCCCACATAGATTCAGACTCCACACCTACTTGGTGGAGAGCCTAAAGGCCTAAAGGCTCCATGGCCCAGAAATTCTCCCAACCCTGCACAAATGGATTGCTTTTACCTAAGCTGTTTTTGTAGAACTCCCAACCACAGCAGAGCTTACTGCCTGTGGTGTCTTGGAAATTTCCCAAGCCCACACACATCCCCCCTCCCCACTACCACATTCCCTGGCATGGTTCCTTGCCATGTGGTGACTTGTTCAGCTTCCAGTTTCTGCTCCCTGCCTGTGAGTTCTGGGCTTTTTGTTCCATGTATGGAATTGATTTAATTGATTTCAATTTGTCAAGCAAAGCATATTTCTTAGTATTTAACCAGCCCCAAGGTGGGAGACTAAAGTGGCTCATGATCATTCCTGTCAACACCAGTTGCAACACTGCTAGTTGTGATTCCTGCTAGACAATCAAGATTACTGTACCTGAAACAGTATACTTGATCTCAGGCTATTAATAAATCAATATGGCAGACTACATTAATCTTGAGACTTAGTAACTTTTTTGCTAATACTTTGGATAGTATTCTGCAAGGCTTATATGGCTATGCTCATACTTCCATTTGTTGGATATGGGACTCAGTTTTTGTCTTCATATTATATCATTAAGAATGAATGTGACATTTTTAGGAATGATAGTTTTTGCAGACTAATAATGAACAGCTAGTTGACACAATTAATACGATTGAAAATCAAAAGTTACCTGAAAAAATTATTACTATTGAAAAGGGTAAAATTAATTTGACAGACAAAATTAAATCCATATCTAAAGGTACTGAGAAATTATCTGAAAGAATTCATACTGTTGAATTTGACAATTAAAATTTGATAGATTAGCAGATAGAGTATCTCTCCAGGATGGCAATCTGCATGCTATCCAAATAATATCCAAGAATGAGGTGTTATCTTTAAAGGGGAAACTTCAGACCTTGGAATCACATGTGCAGAATAGTACCAGAGGCTAGGTGCCTCAATAAAATTACAATAAATATATAGAGGTCAGGAGATTCAGGCTTTACAAAAGACAATAGTAAAACAAAATTTGAAATGATTAAGGAAATTATTGGAGATGAAGAACAGGGAAAGAAGGCACAAGGACAGG
>LOJH01008092.1:20961-31234 GCA_001685095.1 Ellobius talpinus | reverse complement strand
AGTTTGCTGGCCATTTGGGCAAGAGACTGCTCTTGTCTGGAATGCTTGATATTATGCTGTGTGAGCTGGACATTCAGTACCCATGGAGAGATGACTGTTAAAGCTGCCTAGAAAAGGTGAGATGATCCTTCAAGGTTCCTTCTTCATGAAATAGTCTGCTAGACATTTTGCAGGACACAGAAAAAGTGACTCACAAATTGTCAATATAGACAGCCCTGTCTTTGAAATTCCCTGCTTCATGGAAAAGCCTGCTAGATACTATGGGCCTGTGGGCTGAAGTTGGATGTCCCAATGATACAGAAGAACTTTGGGTGACTGTCCAAGCAGCAAGATGTCTCTGTCAATTCTAGAGTTTTGAATGTTGCTTACAGTGAACTTCCTGTTTACTTAGGAAATATTATATCCTTCTGGAGTCTTTGATAGAGTTGAAGAATATATAATTATAATTATAGTTTTCCCTAATTATGATAAAAGATGAAAGTACATATAAATGTTATAACCTTAATTCTTGCTTGATACCTGTTTTGTTAAATGTAATTTTACTATGTTAAAGTTAAAACCTTTTTTATTTAAAAAGAAAAGGAGAGGTGATGTGGAATTCCCCTCTGTATGCCATGAATACCATTGTTTAATAAACTGTCTTAGACCTGCACAGGGCAGAATAGAGATAGACAGGGAAAACTAAACTGAATACTGGGAGAAAGAAGGCAGAGTCAGAAGAGACACCATGTAGCTGCCAACAGGAAAAGATGTGTCAGAACCTTGCCAGTAAGTCATAACTGCATGGCGATACACAGATGAAGAGAGCTGGGTTAATTCTAGATATAAGAGCTAGCTAGCAATACACTTAAGTGATTGGTCAAGCAGTGATTTAAATGATATAGTTTCCATGTGATTCTTTCGGGAGTCTGGGTGGCCGGGAAACAAACGAGTTGGCTTTCCTACAACAAATCCATACACACTATTTATAAGTCATGAAAAAATTAAGTATAAAATAATTGTATCACTTAAAAAGCATATTTGCCTGCTAATGAAGTGCGTGTTGATATTTTATGTAAATATTTATTTATTTATGAAATTTTTACTAGCTTACAAAGAATTGAATTTCATTACAACATTTTTCAAACAAACTTTGTTCTTAGTTTTTCTCTCCTTCCCTTTTCTCCCTACTCCACTCCTACCAGCCTTCCTTCTACTTCCAAATCACATTTGACCATCACTTTCTCAATATCCTTGCTCCCCCACTTTCTCAGCCTCACATCTCATTTCACAGTTGGACACTCTCACGACCCCTTATTTATAAGCATATGAACATGAAAATCAGGGTTCCATATGAAGGAGAATATCTGATTTCAGTCTTTCTGAGATGGGATCACCTCACCCAATAGAACCCTTTCCAATTCCGTTTGCTTTTCTGTTCTCACAATTCATTTTTCTCGACCACTGAGTAAAATCCCATGGCTTACATGTCATTTTTGAAAGAACTATATAGTTTATCAATTAATACAATGAATCAAAAGTTCAGATGCTGCTTTAAGCTTTATAAATCACATTATGGCCTATCAATGCTCAAGATGTTTCTGCTTTCTTAAAATAAGAAGAAGAAGAACCAAGCAGTTCTGAGGGTCCCTGTGAGATGTCTTCAATGCTCCTGCAATTAAAAAAATAATCATAGAAAACAGATAAGTCCAACCCCAGACCCAAAGTAAAAATCTAAGCATGGCTCAGTGGACACAGATATGTGCAGAATTCCCTGTGTCAACATGTGCTGGGACAAAGTCTGCTAACACTGGAATTCAAGCACCAATGCTTCAAATAAGGGAATTCACATACTTCTGCAACCTGCGGCTGCTGAAAAAAAGAAAACATCCTACAGTGTGAACAGGATATTAATAGCTTAATGAAGATTGACCTAGAAAGCAGATTTTTATTTTTACCAAGGATGGCATATGAACTGCTTTGAATGGTGTATTTTAGGAAAATTGATAACTCACAAAGTGTGGGGATCCGTTCTAACCTTAAGTTACTGAAGACTTGTTTTAGATTTCCTTAGCGAACAGAATGAACCCAACTTCCACTCTGAAACTCAAAGATTCAGCTCACCTTAGCAATTCCAAATAGTACAGAAAATCTCTCCCTATGTGATTCCATTACTGATCCCCACTGTTATCCATCTTGAGATTTTTCAAGACATTTAGAGGCTGAGCTACATCCACTACCATTTCCCTTGAATATGGATGGCCGTGTAATGGTTCTACTTGGAATTATTTTAATAGTGATGGTGAGGACATGCTACGCATTCAGCACAAGCAGAGCTTCAGATGTTGATCCCTCCCTGGGCTACCAGTATGTGATAGTACCTTCTTATCTTCCTCAATTCTGGGGAGAGAAGATAGCCCACACTGCACAGCGTGCAGTGTTGCCAAGTCAGGGCATGCATTACGGTGAGCATATCTAATGTTCTACCTCCTTGTGGGGAACTGTAAGTGACGGAGTGTCTTCACTGAATGATAACACATAAGGAGCCCAGAGGTTCAAATTTCAAGTGTGTACATGTTCACCACTGACATTTCTCCCTCCACTTAAATCATCTAGAGCAAAACTAATAGTAGAAAGAGCTAGCATTCCAATATTTTCCAGGAGAAACAGGGATACAGAGAGTTTAAAGGAATGCAGTTTCAGCTTTCCTATTTGATGAACATTAAAGGTTCATTAAAAAAAAGCTAGCAATAAAATTGCTAGTTGTGTTTCATTTCACAGGTGCCAACTTCACTGTTACAGAGAAAACAATGCCCCTGTCCCAACAGTATCTTCCTAAGGGTTTTCATAGGAAGCAGAAACTTTCTAAACATGAAATGAAGACTACACAAAGCCCCCTTCATGCCAGACACCATGAAGTTTCATGGAGGTAGTGAGATTCCCTGCATCACACACATGCTCTGAAGCTAGGTGCCCTGCAATGAAAGCTAATAATGTTCACTGAGCAAATGTCCTCTTTCATCCCTCACTTTCAAAAGTGAATGCATCCCTCCAGAGGAACAGTCCCGTGAGATCAAACAGAATAAACCAAAAGACATACAACAGCACAGCCAAGCACAGCTTCATAGACACCAAATCACAGGGTGAGCCTTGAACCTCTCCCATCTACATAGGCTTTAAAACTGGGATGGGAATCACGGCAGTTTATGTTAACATTTTTCTAATAAGAAAAAAATGATGTTTGACTTTTTCTGACTGTGAGGACAATGCTTTTTTTTCCCAATTAGATTACACCCAGAGCATTTCTCCTAAATTAAATGACTTAAAGTCACAGTGCCAGGTTTGGACAGACATCAGCTTATGATAAAAATCATATATCTGGTCACAGTGAAGACCTCTAGGTGAGTCAGGGAAAGGAGACCTCATTTTCACTTTTCATATTCTTGTATTGTTTAGCTCTTCTTTCCCAAACTAGATGACAGCATTAAAATTGAAAGTCATCAAATACTTGCAGTGAGCAGGTGCCACTTTTGTAATTTAAAAACACAGAGGGGAAAATGCAAGTGTAGCAGAATAAAATAACATTTTAAAACAATCTAATATGCCACAGCAAAATTATCATAAGATTACACCCTCCTTTGCTCTACCTTAATTGCATTGTACATGTGCCCATTGTTTGGAAATAATAGCTAGCTCCTTGGAGAACAAATTCTACATTTGCCAAGAAAAGCTGCTTCTGACTTTCACTAATAATGGAAAAGTCACTTGGGTACTGTGCTAAAAACTGCACACTGGTTGGTTCCTAACTGTTGACAAATCCCAAGGTTAAACACATTGTGTAACCTCAATACTTACTTTGAAGGGGGTAAGGGGAGTACCCTTTTCTTTCCCTCCAAGTTTAATTAGAGGAGCAGCCAGAGTTCCTGTGGTCCTAGCAGCTGCCCCTCACAGCTCACAGATTTTCTTTAGTGTTATCTCTAGCACAATTAATCATCCTCTGCAAAGAGAACTGCTTGCGAAGCATTTCTAGAAACAAATGCATTAATACCATCTCGACTGCCTGATCAGAATCTCCACTGTGACGACCCAGAAAAATGCTGAGAAAAAATTTAGTATCACTCAGAACAGAAGCATCCCCCATTCTCTACTTCATTTACCTAACGAGCCTAGAGTTTTGGATATGAAAACTAAGCCCACCAGTAAAAATGTATATCCTGTATAATAATCTTAAAGAGTTGAACCGTTTTTATTAAATGACTTTTGATCATCTTCAGACAGTAAATGAAAATATGCATTTTGTCTTGATTTAATAATCTGATTTTCACAAAACTTTTTCTCTATATCTGTGTGAGTAGATTAAAAAGTATACATAAGCTCCTTGGGGCTCAAAGTCTATTGCTATAGTTGGGAGCTTGAACCAGATGCAATATTAAACAGATTACCTTTTATTAGACTTCCGTGTGTTTAGTGTGCTGGTGCTTGCTAAACATTTTAATTATCTTGGGAAAGTACATTACATAAAGAAAGAATTTCCTTTCTAAGGACAACATCCTAGTGATGGTATGAAGGATGCCCCCCTGGCTTGTTGCTATAGAGAAAAATGACTGTCCCCCTCCCTTCTTATCAGTGCTTACATCTATTATCTCCTTCTTCCAAAGGTTTTATGGCATTTAATTCTATCTTATTTATAACAAAAGGGTAAAGAAATACTCTATTACAAGAAAAATAATAAATATAATGGAATATCCTACCTGCTAGCGAAGTGTGATAGCACATGCCTCTAATCCTAGAACTTGGGAGGCAGAGGCAAAAGGATCAAGACAAAGAACAAAGCCTGGGCTGTACTACCAAACTCTAAGGAAAATGACAGATTCTCTTGTCACATGCTTCTAGCTCCACATTCTAAAAGATGTTTCTTCAAGTCTGTATCCTAGGAGCTCCAGAGCAGGGTCTCATGTCTCTGATAATAAAAGAAGAAGGGGCAAGGAGCAAAACAAGGTAACATACAACTGTTAATGGTGTAGTCCAAATACTGTTGTCCTCTCTGCAATTGATCTCCTCCTTCTGCCACCATGCAAACAAGCCCACAAGATAGTAAGGAGAGGTAACTCTCCATGTCCTGCTTGGAAGCATTTCTATTAACAAGCTGTAACACAGGTGAAGAACGAAGATAGACATTGAAAAAGAATTTGACACTATATAGAAATAAAACGTGTGACTAAAACACATTTTTGGGCCAACAGTACATATGTAATAGAGGGTTGACTCAAGGGTTTGACTCACGGGTTTTCTTCAAGTTCCTCTAAGGTTTCCCAAGTGCAGACCTGGTATTGGCACTGTACTGCACAGGGGATGACACCTTTCTTCTCAATGATGCTACAGAGAAGAGCAAGGCTGATGTCCCCACAGACCTTCTGAGTTTAAGGAGGATGGACCCATGACATGCACTGCATTATCTCTCATGACAGACGCTAGACAGACTGCTGCAACATGCCCACTGGACTTATGAGACTCAATATAGCACTAATCTTCTGATTATAACTACATTTTCAATGTAAAGTTTTTCAGGGAAGGATCAATTTTGTCTTTTCTGTGCTTTTGAAGAGGATGTATAAGTATCATTCTATCTGCAGAGGGAACTTAAAATCAACTGTAATGAAACAGCTGGTTTCATGTCTGAATGCCCCCTTTCAGTTCCATATAAACTAACAGTTGCATTTTACATGTTTATGATTAGAGCGGATGTGTCCTGTTTTATTTCTCATAATTTAATATGTAAACATTTACATATTGCTCCAGTTTCCGACTTTATTCATCGAGGCACTCCACCACTTCATGGTGTTGAGACATCAGGACTTTCTTTCTTTCCTTTTTCTTTTTAAATCATCCACTTCTAAATGCTTTCACCTAAAACACAGTCATCACTTATTTCCTAAACAGAACTCTAAAGATTAGTTTTGTTTTATCCAGAGTTGTGATGGTTTCCCCTTTGCCTTGAGGATGTTTCTTTCACAAAGGTTGCAATAAGGATGCTGCCATGCTCCTGTCTCCCTGTAGATGTCTCACTGTGCGGCCCTGACACTAAGAACATGACTGAGGGCACCAGCCACAGTATACACACCTTACCAAAATGCGTGCACACTAATGGCTGCAATTTAAGCAAGCTACGTGAGTGAAGGATGCTAACTGACAGAAGAGCCTCACCTAAGACAATAAGAACAACAGAAACACGTGTGTACACAAACACAAGTCACAATCAGGAAAAACAAAACATGCAGGTGCGTTCCTCTCTCGCAACCTCTTTGTGGAGCAAATGTTCAAATTGGATTTGCAATGGAGTGTATTCTAAAATGATTTCAAAGTGAAATGATTTCAATTTCTTTTTTTCTTTCATTTTTTTGCTGTTGTTGTTTTGCTTTTTTGATACAGGGTTCTTCTATGTAATAGCCCTGACTATCCTAGAACTTGCTTTGTAGGTTGGCCTTGAACTCAAAGAGATCCATCTGCCTCTGCATCCCAAGTACTGGGATTAAAAGCAGGCGCCACCACTCCTGGCCAGTTTTATTTTTTTACCAACTTATTTAACATTATTTCTGTAAAATATATGGGTGCGTACAGTTTTCCTCTCTAACAAAAACTGTTAGTAGAGAATGCAACCCAAGCTCTGTCCTCACATGGATGCAATTTCAGACACATGGACTTTAACTTTCTTGTTTTTATCATATGCGCAGGAACAAATATAACAGAACGACAAGTGCCGAGACTGTGACTCATCCACCTCTAACTGGCCCAACCCTACACAATTCTGATCTTCCCATTGCACCTTAAATAAGTCCCATATACCCTGAAAATAAGTCTCAGTAATTTAGAGTGGATCGCTAATGGTGTCTTCTTCATAACATTTCCAAAATACCTAGATAACTGCCAGTAATTCCTCAACAGGATTAGATGCCCAGCATCCAAGTCTGTTGATTAAGTGTCACGATTAACTTCTAAAATACGGACCTTTATGAAAGCAGTGTGGTATGCTGCACTCAGTTCATACATTCTAAATTGTAGCTCCCCTTTGATTTCTTTCAGCTTATGTGTTAACCAAATGAGGTTTATTTCCTGAAGGCTTCTGATCATATCTTCTACCATAGGCTCTCGTCTCAGTCTTCCCAATGAGTCGGCAGTATGATCTTGTAGCCTGATAAATTTCAAGACTTTCTTGGGGTAAGACTCCTTCATATATTTAATATCAAGACCTTTAATTAAGTTAATATATGCATGATCACAAAGATAGAAGCCAAAGAGCAAGATGAAAGTAAATCAAAGAAAAAAAACACACCACATCTTGCTCTGTTTCATCAAGTTTAAAGGATAAAGGACTCCATTAAGAATTCTGCCAAATTTCATAGCAACATTATCAAACTGGCCATTTTTTTAAAACTGATTTTTGTTCTTCACTTTTCCCTATTATTACCCTAAATGTATTTTTATCACATAGAATTTAAAGAAGCTGAAAAATAGATCTAAGTTTAATTCAAAACTTATTACTAGTATGTCATCTATTTTTCACAGATGGTAAACAAACTCAAAGTGAAATTAACAAACTTTAATGTCAGAGAAGTAGATGCAACCAGTTCCGGCCAGCTGCCAGTTTTGCAGTAAGGGCGGATAATGACAGAAGGGAACTGTTATTCAGGGCACAGCATGCACTACATAGGGGTAGGAGGACTGGGTTACAGGGAGGTGCATATGAAAGATGTAAATACTCAGCAAAAAAATCCCTTCTCCGTGAGAAATGGCAGAGTGTTCACAATGACACCATGTCCGTGGACATCGGTTCCACTCTCCCCATTTGTGGTTCAGGCAGCAAAAGGTCCCCAATACCCCAGTACCAGCCTCTTTGGTTCTCCTCCCTGTTTACTCTTTATTCAATCATTTCTATATCTTGTCAATTTTAAGTTCTTTCCCATGTCAGCTCTTCTCTAATCCACTGTGCTTTGATTTTTAGGAAGAAGAAAGCAAACCTCCATTTCGCCTTTACATTTTTCTCTGACTCACAGTGTTTCTGGTTTTGTTGTGTTTTGTTTCTCAAGGTTTTGACGGCGTGTATTGTTCTGAGATGAGCCCAGGAAGAGCTCAGTAGCATGTTGAGACACAACAGAAAGGAAGCCAGGTGGTGAGAGACACTAGAATGAAGAGGTTACTGCTCACCATGAGCGCTGGGGCTGAAGGTTCCCAGGGACATAGGTAAAACTTTGTGCACTATGAGTCTAGGTTGCGCTGAGTGAATGATGTGGAAGTTAAGATTATTTATTAAACAATTCCCATCAAAATTTCACTGTCCATTTTCCCATGAGAATACATGCCCCTTAGTTTCTAAACAAATACTGCCCATGCGTTCTCCTGGCATCTCACTAATCACTCTTCTGCAAGAGGCTGGACCTTTCCTTCAAAGCTTCTCTTTCCTACATACATCCTCCTCTAGACACGCTTGCTCTTTCCCGTCTTTGCCCATCACACTGTCCTAGCCACACCTGCTGATGCGCACATCTCATCCCATCATAGTGACAAACCCATTTCTCCATATGGTCCTGCATCTCCACCTAAATAGCTTTGTGAGTTTTGCAAACATGGCATGTTCAAAACCAAACTCACAACCATTTCCCCCCCTTACAACAGCAGAAATAATTTTTCCATGAAACAAATTATGAAACCACCCTTGCTTTCCATCTCCTTGTGAGTTGCCTTCCATCTGCTTAGCCACAGGGAACCATTCCCCACGAGTTTTGTTTGTCTCTTCTTCCTTCTTCACTGTGGTGACTCGTCACTGATCCCATTTCGCTCTCCTGTTTCTCTCATGTTCCTCTTACTGCTACTTCATTCAGCTCCTGAACTCAACTCTAAACCTTGTAGAAATTCCAGGCAAATTTGCATAGAAACAAAACATGTGAGCCCTTCTAGGCCCCCTTTCCTGCTTTGTAATCATCCCCTGCTCGCTTTGCCTTCTGCGTTGTCTACCGCTCCTCAAAGGAACAATGGCATCACATGGTTTGGTGCCTTTGGTTCTGTCTCCCTAAAACATATCTCCCTTTAAAACAAAATTCTATTTTCTCTCTCTTTTCTTACTTCTCCCACACCTCTCTGTTTCTCTACAATCCCTCAACATAATTTTATGCTCCCAAATGCCAATCATCACATTGTCTGATATGATCATGGCATACAAACCACCTTCCTCTTTCCTTTAGGAGTTCCATTCCTGTGTGAGATCCACTACCTAACATACACACAATTCTCACTCTATGTTATTAAGCTGAATACAAAATAAGTTAGTGTGATCCTGGCATTATCACCTCTGGCAAACACCGAAATCTTCTGCATTTGAAGGCCAACATGTGTATCATAAAAATTCAGGGGCAAAACCACGGCAAAAGCAGATCATGTGGTAAATGCAAACACATACCCTGAAAACCACAACACACACAGTGGCTGATGTTCTCAACATGAGGACATTGACATTAGCAAGAATGAAACAACAGGTAATAACAGAACAGCTGAATATACGCCTGTGTCGAATACATTAGCTGAAGAATACAATGAGTATTCAGAAAAGCCCCACTGGCAACTTCGGTTTTGACATATGCACTGAGTGTGGACAGAAATCAAGGAGGACCTACATATTCTACCACAGGCAAGACCCTAAGCTCCTTCACTCGGATTGTAGCTCTTTAGCTGCTCACTTTAAAAGATGAGCATTTTTCTTAAATGTGTTCAATATTAATATAAGAAGATGCCATAAGCATCATCGTTGATTACAAAACTGAAAGAGGAGAGTTCATTACAGAGTTGTACTCTTAAAAATTCATCTCAGACCTGTAGCTGATTAGCACCTGCCCCAGCATACTTGGGAGTTCCGACTGTCAGCTACAATAAACCCAAGCTCCAGGTTGAACAACATGCTTCGGTTGCAAGGTTCTGTAAATTAAATTTCATTCTCTAGTTATATTTTTGATAATGGGTTTTAGACTGTAGTAAAGAAAGAATGACATTGTTGAATTAGTTGGAAATATTTTAAGACAAAAAAACCAAACCATTAGCAACTTTCTTGGGAACCCCAGCTAGTTTCATGAAAAATAAAACTGTGACTACTGCTAAAAGACAGATCAGATTTGTTTTGTTTTGTTTTGAAAAATAAAAATTTGCCGGACGGTGGTGGCACAAGCCTTTAGTCCCAGCATTCAGGAGGCAGAGACAGACGGATCTTTGTGAGTTCGAGGCCAGCCTGGTCTACAAGAGCTAGTTCCAG
>LOJH01008092.1:7695-18698 GCA_001685095.1 Ellobius talpinus | reverse complement strand
CCTGGCTGTTATTGCATTGTTCCTCAGACCAGAGCACATCTGATCTAGGCCAGCATGGACAGTAAGACGGGCAATGGTATGATCACAGATAGAATGTCCTTTTGCTTCTAGTACTAAAAGTGTGAGTCTTTTAGTAAAGAGAAAATGAAGGTCTTCATTACTAAATATTTTGAGGAAATTATTAACATTTGTTCACTATAGTCTATTATAGCCAAATTAATAGATGGCCAAGCTGAAAACACATTAGCCCTCCCCACCAGGACCAAAGAAGACCTCATATCAATCTAAAACATAAATCCCATCAATGTTGCCATCTTCTTTTCCCTATACTCACCGCTCTTTATTTTTGCCTAAATTTTAAGTGTAGTAATATTCCTGACTTGTGCCCATCCTGAAATCAGTGTAATACTGTGTTTTTAAATCTTAGATAGAGACTGAAAACACTTATTCTGACACATGAATGTGGTAACATTGAGTGCTAAGGAATATGAAACATGTAGTTGTTTACTTGCAAAAGAAAAAATGGCATAATATGTTAATAAGAATGCTTCCAACTTTGGCACTTTGAAAGAAAACACTCATGATTCTCCCACAATATATATCACAGGCTCTAACAGCTTCAACTCAAAGATTTGAAGAAATAGCATAGAAATCTAAGTACCAGCAAAGTCTACACAAAAAAAATCACAAAAGAAAACAAAATTCAAACTAAGGAACAATACTGGGCCAGATTCTAATATCTAATCAATGCTATAAATCACATCAAAATGAGAGTGCTACATCAGAATTGATCAGAACTGTTTTCCTTTTATGTAAGAGAAAGCAGAAATCAGATACTGTGGTGGCAACCTGGTAGCACTGAAGCTCATGCTTCCTGCTTTCTGCTCTGCACTGTAAGCCCCTTGCCTCCTCACGGCCCCCAGCATCTGCTCAGGCTCTGGACAACAAATCCATATTTAGGAAGAAGAAAGCAAAGCAAAAAAAAACTGTGGTTGGTCAGATCTACAAAAAGAGAGCAAGGAACAGCACATGCCACTTAATCTCACTGGTCTTGGAGCTGTATATAGCTGCAAGGGAAGCCGGAAAATATAATTTTCATGTCTAAAGAAAAATGTTCTCATTTAAACAAAAAAGAAACAGGGAAAATACATTTGGGGTAGGAAAATAGCTGTCCTTGTCATGCCTATGAGAACATAACAGTCCTTTTTTCCACATTTTTCATTAACTAGTACATGAACACACTTTAAAAATATAAAGGAAAAAGGGTTTATTTAGCCAGTGAAGACTTTCACACCCACCCATCTCCATCTGCCAGTTTCCACCCACCACAAAACACTTTTACTCATTTTTTTATATCTCCTTCTAGTTTCTTTAAGGCAAAATAAATGTCCAAGAGATTATTCTTTCCGCTTCCCCCTCCCCCAGGAGCTATTTCCAAACCAGTACATAGAGCCATCACCCTTCTCTTCCGCTTTGGATTGCCTGTTACAGCTGCATAGTACTCCATGGCTGTGTCTATGGGGGCTTATCTAATTAGTTCCCCTGTCAAATATTTTATTCACGTTCCAGTCTTCTGTTTCCCCCGGCTGTGTGTAAGTGAGTCTGTGGGATAAACTGCAGAAGTTTCACTTCCAGAGCCAAGGGCATATTTGTGATTTGGATAGGTATCACCAATATTTCCTCCATGTATGTGACAATCATTTAAACTCCTGTCAGCAGCACATGAATGTATCTATGTCCCATAAGCCCACCCACAGAACAAGGACCAAAGTACCAGCTATCTGTACTCTGAGTGCTACCTGTCAGCTTCTCATTATATGAAGAATATCATAAATACTACATGCATGCAAAAGCAGAATTTCTGGGCCAGACTTGAGCAGCATAAAATTACACAACAAATGTTTGAGCAATGCTGTAGGTATACTTGTCAGTCATTGTAAAGTTATTTTTCCATTAGGGCTTGCTGTTTCTAAGTGGATATTAGACCATTTGCTCAAAACAAGCCCATCTTCATTGGAACTTCCAACACACTAGTCATCTTGGACACATTCCCTCACCATCTGCCTCTCACCATACTGACCAGTGCTAGGCAGTCACCTTCTGCCCTGAACACACACATGCACTCTTTCTTACACCGTTTCTCTGATCACTCTCCCTGTCTCTTCTACATTTCCAATTCCTGCTGTCACTCAGGTGGCATTTGTCCCCTGTAGCTGACACAAGGGTAATACTGTCTCCATAGCTGGATTAGGAGCGAGGCAGACACCCAGTCTGTCTCTGACCTGACGGTACAGGCAATGATGCATTCTTTTTCATGGGGTCAAAAGGTTCAAGAGAAACGGCTGATGGAAGACTCTCTTCCTACACCTTGATCTTCCCAGGGGGTGATGTCACTGGTCACCTGCCCTTTATGCTGTTTTCAGTCATTTTGGCTCCCCAGTAAATAGTGTACAATTCCTTGTATTGGTCTTACATGTTTTTCTCTTAAGTTTGAGATTCCATTAAAATATAAAGTATCCCCAAAATCCACAAGTGTATTGGCTGAAAGTTTTTATGCATATGCTCTTACCTCATTAATTTGTTTCATCCAAAGTTCTACCTTAAACTCCCATCTCATCTGTTGACTTGTTTTCCCTGCCAGAACATAACACTATGAAATGACTGAGTATGCAAGACACTGGGCAACTACAAACAACAACCTATCCAGCCTCCTCATTGGCCCAGGGCCACTCTCTTAGGAAAGGACATTAAATATTTGAAACCACTGAGTGACCTTTAGTGAACTGCACCTTAAAAAAAAAGCCAGTATATTTAGAAAAGCACAGATCACCTCCAGGTCTCTAGTCACTTATTAAATGACTCCCAGTGACTTAAAGAGTTAACGTTAACCCGTGAACAGTCAGCTTGAAGTTGGGAAGTAATTTGGGTGCTATGAATAGAAAACAATCAGGACCATTATGTCCCTACTGGATGTCTTAGTCTATAAATCCTGTAGCCAGCCCACCTGGAGGACCAGCCGTCAAGACAACAGTTTGAAACCCCCACTTCACTCTCCCATCATAAACACAAAGTTCTATGTGGGTATCAAGGTCACTAACCACAAAGCATACCTTGGCGCTGATGGGGAAGGTGAAACTATTACAAGTTTCAAAATGGCAGTGTTGGCATTTGGGAATGAATAGTCAGGAGTTTTGTAAGTGTAGAACTAAACAGTTTCACATAATCAAACAAAAAATAGCACTAATCTAAGTTTTTAAAAAGCACGTGTATAAAGGGGATATCAAGAGACGGCTTATCTGAGAATTTCAGGTGGTTCGTACACTATCTTGCTTAATGATTAACCAGGTTTCGTGGAAAAGGCACGGGGGTACATAACTGGGAAAATCGGGGAGGGGGCAGAGCATTGTGCAGCAACACAGGGGAATGGGGTCACCTGCGATCTCGATCTAGTTGGAAGGCCTCTGATTCTAGAAGTTGGTACAGAATCTTTAGTTCTATGTTTCTGTGTCTTAATGTATCAGTCTGTGGGAGAAGGAAACGAGTGGGGTGCTGTGCTCACTACCAGTTCTGGATACCCTAGCAACAAGCCAGCTAGTCTCGTCACAGCCTTGAATCCCAAGCATTCGGTTAAAATTCCCCTCTCTGCTCTTCCTTCTCTTAGACACTTATTTAACTTGTTTTTTAGCGCAAAGCATCCCCAAAGTGTTCAGGTTCCTCAGTGGCTCTGCAGGTGGCAAATAGCAAAGAGCTGGGAAGTTGTCAGCTCTTACGTTCTCCCAACCTGAAGCATAGCTAAACTCTTGAAGAAATCTTACCATAAATAATACAATGTTCAAGATGTGAGTGCTAGAAAATTAAATACATAGCCATAACCCTGTTTCTTAAGAATAATGGATGATAAATTCTGACAAACTTTACAATGTAATTGAAAATTCATTCAACCGCAAGTTCGTTGTATTTCCTATGACTTGGCCAGATTGTGTCTTCAAGCATCATTGTTACAAAACAGAAAGGGATCTGTTTCCCTTCTGTAGTATCTCTACTTCCAATAAAATTAAAATTAAAATTTCTATGTTTACATGTATAAGTAGAATATCTCCTAGTAGGAGTAAACTAAACATAACACACATTTTCAATGAATTATATGCATTTAAGTATGTATCTACCTATACATGATTTTCATTCATACCTTTATTATAAAATGATTACTAAAATAAAACAAACCACTATGTCCATCCTCTCACAGTATTCATTGTAACCTTTGACAAGAGATATAATTTACCTCTTTAACAAAAAAACCAAAAATTAAAAATATGATGATTTCTGAGTCTAAAACTGATTGGTTCAATAATCAACTCTGAAACTCTTCATTATATCTATCTTCGATGTGAATAAAAGGTACAGGCAAACCATCACCATCACCAGCCCAACACACACTAGACAGTAGCCATATTTGTTTATTGCTTAGCTACCTACTTTAATGCTTTCTCTGTTACTATACATACACTGGGCATGATTGGAGTCTGGAACTTGAACTTGATAGTATATTAAAACTATCATTCATAGTAGTTATGTAACAAGCAAAGGTGGGAAAACTGTCACCACTACCACACTCAGTCTCCACTGTGGCTTCTGATTTTCATTTCAGCAGGCATAAATGCCAAGGAGGATGGAGAAAAATAAGCTATGAGAACTCTATGAAGAAAAAAAAGGCTGGCTAGCTGTTGCCATCAGCAAAAATGAATGGACTAAAAATGTCTTACTCCACTATAAAATATGTGAGTTTAGAGAGAAACCTATGAACCAAATTAGAATTGCATGGAAGAAATGGGAAGAGCAGGGGTGGGGCAGAATTACAGATATGCTCAAAGGACATGGGAGCTGTCTGGGTAGTGGAGGTGAAGCAGAGACAGGGGAATCCATAACTCCAAGGTTTTTAACATGGGAAGCACAAGAAAGATGGCCTAGAGAGCTAAGACACACATGAATGGTAGGATCAGGGGTGAGAGAAGGAAAATACGATCATGGTGAGGTACTGAGTTGAGGTGATCTGTAAGATTACAAGGCACAAAGGTACACAGGCAACTGAGAACTAGGTAGGACATAACAGGTAAGAGACCAGGGCTACACACTGAAAAGGGGGTGACAGTGAGTGCCATGGTGTGGGTAAGGTCATTCGAGAACAAATACAAAGTATGAAGAGGCCCAGGATGAGCTCTGGAAGAAAGCATTATTACAGGGTCATGCAGAAAGCCAGATTTGATCAAAAGCTCAGACTGTAGAATACATCAACACATTTGTGCTGAAGACAAGACCTACAATGATGCTCAGAGCCAGGGATGGACCCCAGCAGGGCAATGTATACCAGTCTCTGCCTAGGAGGTAGACTCTCTGAAAGCTGACTTTGACTCAAAAAAAAAACACACAAAACAAAAAACAACAACTTTCAGGCTTCTCAAATCAACCCATCTGCTCTCCCTCAAAATTTTATCTCAGATTGGGGACCTCTCAGTCTTGCTCTGCCCAATGTATAATGCCTTTCTTCACCACACAAGCACTTCCATTAATAAAATCTTGGCATACTTAATCCCATCTTTGTTTCCACTTCTTAAAGGTTCTGGACAATCAGAGGCACACAGAGAAACTGGTGACATGCCCCACTTGCTGACAATCATCAGATTATATCAGCACTGTGGTTGGCAGCAAACTAACAGATTCACAAAATGTGAAAACACTCTGGCACACAGAAAATCTTACACATAAAGCTTATATCACAGTCAATGTAAAATAAAGACATTAAATAGCCTACCTCACTATTAAACAAGAATCATAATTCAAATAACAAAATTATGATAAAGAGCTAATAAAATTGACACCAAGTACATGCCCAGTGTGTGAGACTAAAACAAGTTTAAAATGTTCAATCATTCTTATGCATACTTCATTTACTTATGCAAAGTAATCATCTCCATCTTAAATAATTTTGTGAAGTAAATTTTAAATCAAATCTTTCTCTCTGGATATATTCCATAATGAAAAGTTGGAGATAAAGCTAACACCAGAAAAATACTGTAAAGTTAAAAGACACCGTAAAAAGCAATCCAACTCTTCCACTAAAATCTACAGACAAAAGGGAGAAACAACATTAAAGCATTTTAAAGTTTTTCAAGTGAGAATCATGGATAAAGATTTAATCATTCATGCAGAAGTTTTGGAAACAAAAATCATAAATCATTCAAAATAAACTAGATGATAAAATTTGGCCAACTAAAAAGGGAATCAAATTTAAATAGTTATGAGTGGAAATTACATAACTAAATTCATAGATGTTTGACCCCTTCTCTTGTAAGAAGTGGCCACTGGTAATTGATTGGAATGGTTTAGAGGTACAGCGGCCACTTCACTCATACCCCTTCCTTCCCTGTTCCTGTCCACACAAGGTAAATGTCCTGAAGGTCACATATGTCCTTTATACAAACACATGGCCTATTCTTACTCCCTCCTCTTATTACCCACTTTCTGGACAAGAGCAGGCTAATGACTGGTGTATGAAATAGGTGTCTGTTCACTGGTACAGAGAGATCTTTTTTCACCTCTTCTTTCAGCTCTGGGTAATCGTCGAAACCCTGTATTGTAAGAACAGCCCACAATTTAGTCAACTGGTCATCTACCGATGGGCATTTACATCATTTCTAAGATAGGATATTACAGCAGCCCTGAAGCTGTCTGATATATCTGGCATTTTGTATATTTGCAAACACAGAGAAGAGATAACATTCCAAAGAAAGGCTACCGAGTAAACCTACAAATATTTATAGCTCTGGTAGATATTACTAAATTACCCTCAATAACAGAGTGTGAATAGCACTTTCCCAAGAAATACATGCAAGATAAGGTCTGTTTATTTGGCCTTACCATTAGAAGGTGTGGTCAGACTAACAGATTACTGATACTAGTGTATTAGATATGAAAGCTCAGTATAGTTATAATTTGTACTCAACTGTTATGAGTGGCTCTGGGTTTCTTTATTTTTACAGCTAAGAGCTTTCTGCAGTTTCCACTTTAATTGGATTGCTGGAATTCTGACAATTAATTTTAATCCACTTCAAGAATTATTACAGAGAGCACCACGGCGTGGTAGAAGCTTTACAAATGTAAAACTATTAAAGCTAATACCTTCAGGGAAAGGGAGGGTGGCATGAGTAAGAAAGAAACTCCTCTGATGTAGCTTCTCCATCTTTCATAGCCTAGATTAGATATGGACGCAAGCTAAATTTTAGTTACATTAATAGCAACGTAAACTCCAAATTTTTCAGAATCATTCTAGCTTTCTGTAGAGCAGTGGTTCTCAATGTGTGGATCACAATCCCTTTGGGGGTTGAATGACCCGTTCACAGGAGTTGCATATCAGAGATCCTGGATATAAGATATTTACATTAAGATTCATAACAGTAGCAAAATTACAGTTATGAAGTAGCAACGAAATAATTTTATGGTTGGGGGTCACCACAGCATAAACTGCACTAAAGGGTCGCAGCATTAAAAAGGTTGAGATCCACTGCTCTAGAAGGATCTTTTGAAAACTATGTACCATGAAAATGTTACCTAGAATTTGGTCATTTAGGTTGAATACAAGCCTTTTTCATGCTTATTCCAAGGTATCTCACAATGTTGGTCAGATGACTTCCTGGCACACATTCCAACCATTCTAAAAGCATTCCTGCTTCCAGACTGTCTTCCCCCATGCATATAAGAGAGACAAGTCACCGAAACCAGAATCTGTACAACTTTCAGTGTGTGCTCCTAAGTAAAAAATATCTTAATCACGTGTAAGGTCTTTATTAAAACATCATGATTCAACATCACTGTTACAAAAGTAGCCATTATTTAAAAAGTAGGTACATTCATAATTTCCAAGACAATCTACATAAAGAATGGGAATTACAGCCACGCCAAGAAAACCACTGTTCCTTTAAAATATCTAAGGGTAAAAGATGTATTTCAGTTGTTCTAACAAAATAAAACTTGGAATCAAGAACCAAATTTCATCTTCATGGCCACTATCATTGTAATCCTGAACGTAGGTTAAGATTTAACTCACGAAACTTCTGTTTCAGAACCATACAGATACCTGCACACTGACACATTAAGGCAGAGATCATGAGTAGAGTTGACTCGTAACTCATTACCTTCTTGCTTAAGTCCTTTCCCAATTACAGCTGGCTAAGCCTACAGACTGACATTTATATTTGGCATTCTTGAACTTATCAAGGGAAACTAGCTAATTGCAAATTGGTTCTGCTTTATTTTTAAATCGTTTCATTTTTATCGAGACGGTCACACAGGTGTATATGGTGTGATGAAGTTTAGCCTCCATTGCCTCTACTGGCTTCTCTTTTGCTCCCTTTACCACTATCCCCTCTCGGTTTCATCTATTTGGTTTTCTTTTTTTAACTCACTGAGTGCACTTAGCCCTGACAGTATGTACAAGGGTGTAGGGACATCTGCTAGAGCCAGGGTAGCCTCTCAGGGGCCGTATCCTAGAAAAAAAAAAACAAAAACCAAAATGCCCTCTCCCCGAAGCCATCAGTTGCCAGTAGCTCCTTGGCTGGGTGGGACTTCATGTCTCTCTAACCACTCCATGCTGGGATTTTGTCTGGCTTGATCCTGTATGAGTCTTGTTCTGGCTGTCACAAGTGATGTAAGTTCATATGTGCAACTTTCCTGTTGTGTTCAGAAAGCAGTTTTGTTGCTGTGCTTGTGGGTTTATTGTTGTTGCTGCTTTATTTTGTAGCCATTCAATACCTCTGGCTCTTACAATCCTTCTATCTCCTCTTCCACAGCAATACCTGTGTCTTTAAAGGAGGGATATTTTATAGATGCCCCATTTAAGGCTGAGCATTTTGCCCTCTAGAAGGTTGACAACTTGTGAATCTCTGTGTTACTTGGCAACTAGTGCCAGAAGAAACTTATCTGGTGAAGGTTGAACTGTGCACTAATCTATGGGTATAGTGATAAACTATTAGGAGTCATTTTACCACTGTGTCCATTTAACAAAATAGTCATAATAGGTTTCCCCCAGGAACTATGACCTTCCTAGACTAAAGTTCTTAGCTCTATTATCAGTAACAGGCATGAGTTTTATCTTGTGGAGTAGGCTTTAAAGCCATTTAGAAAGTAGTTGGTATTGGTCCCTCCTATAATATCTGTACCACTACTGTGTGAGTGGGCATATCTGGCCAGGCCAGTTGTTATTGCAGCACATAGGGATCACAGCTGGGTAAGACTGAGAATTAACTTTCTTCTCCAGTCAGTAGAGAACACAGGACTTTCCAGCACTACAATAGCCAGACAATAGCAATGAAGCTTCTTAGTCAGTACCAGCTTGATTTTTCCATGTACTGTGAGTTAAGGATGTGATGTCCTCAGTGAAATGGTACTGCATCAAGTTCCAGAGGGTAACTAACATCAATAGCTTGTAATGTTTGGGGTCCTAGGGTATACTACTGACCAGTAACCCAGTGACCACTATCTTAGCAGTATGCGGGAGGTAATGAGGTGTCTTAGCTGAGTCTAGACTTCATGTACTCTTTTGTGCTCTGTTACATTCTGTAGATCCTTACCTCTGTCCAGAGAACAAATTCAGGCTTCCCAAGTGGAAGAGCAGCACAGTCACCCTGTGCCTTCCAGCCCCTGTTCCAAAAGAAGTAACCCATCCCTGGCACTGGACTTTTAATTTGAGAACATATGGTATCTAGGTGAGGCCTTGTCCTCCACCCCCACTCCATTACAGGATAACTCCTATTAAAATCTGCTCACATGTGCATGTATTTTAAGACGCTTCTATGGTACCAAAAAAAGATAGTTAATTTCAATACACTACAAACCTATCAGGAGTTCCACACCATGCCTCAGTTATTTTAATATCCTGAATAGTGTGACATTAAAATCCCCTTCAGGTATTTGCTTCATTCGTTATTACATGAAAAACATCTGAATTGCAAAGCCACACACATGGAATTTTATTATAAGTTGGGTAGAGGTGACATTAGCCAAATTTGCATTGTACTTAACAGCTGAGAAATACATTTGCAAATATTTCATTTCACTCAAACAATTTTGTGATTTGGATAATAATGTCTCCTGTTTTGCAAATAGAGCTCTGAGAATGTTAAATGAAAGTCACAGAGTTGAATGAAAAATGAGGACTGAAACCCAGAAGAACATAGGGATGACCACTTGCTCTGCAATCGATAGAACAGAAAGCTGTTTTCATGACTGTAACAGCGATGAACAGAAGTTCAAAGCAGGGGTGTTAAATGATAAAGCCAAATCGTTCCTCATGTCCATGGGCCAAGATAATGGTACTGTGCTCTGGGCCAAACACAGATTAATGAACCATCCATAACATGAGGTTTTAGTCCTATAAGGTTTAGGCAAATGATTAGTTCACTCAGTTCCATATCTTGTGAATTATACATGTGTATATGTATGCATGTGTGCATGTGCTTGTATGTATTTTTAGGTGCATGATTATGCCCCTCAAGGGGTTAAGTCCATCTGTCATTTTCACATTACATGAAATTATTTAGTTACAACAACACAACATGTATTGCTGTAGCATGAGATGGTTTCCTACAAATATAATATTACTGATACTAAGAAGGTGGTAATGCTAAGAGCAACTTTGAGTTTCCTTTATCATGTGAAGATTTGGGTATTCACAATATATTCAAACACGGAACACCATCTTCACCACAGGGTCCCTCATATTACTGTCTTTTTACCAATTCTCTACCCTTCCTTACCTACACCTGCGCCAAATTCCTGACAGCCACACAGAGATTGCCCATGCCTAAAGATTTTCTTTATTTTAAAACACATAAATGGAACGCAACCTTTGGGCATGGAATATTTTACTCCACATGCCGAGTATGTCTGCAGGTTTGTGTGTGTGTGTGTGTGTGTGAGAGAGAGAGAGAGAGAGAAAGAGAAAGAGAGAG
>LOJH01008090.1:16541-27489 GCA_001685095.1 Ellobius talpinus | reverse complement strand
AATTTGTCTTATATTAGACTCATTCCCTTGACCTGGAAGGTAACGTTCTCTCCCAAGGCTGTACAGATTTCCCTAGCCATCTTAAGCACTGCCATTCTTGTGCTCGAAGCTTTTGAATATAGTCATATAACTGTAATTGTGTATGTGTGTGTGTGTGTGTGTGTGCAGATCTGAGACTGGTAACTTACTGACACTACATATTGCTGACGTCACTTCTTCTAGCATAAATAAATACTAGACTCGAACCATGAAACGTATCTGTCATCTTTTCCGGGGAACATAAGGGTACTCGTCAGTCTTGAAAACCTGTGTGTGCTCTGCCATCCCCCTCTTTTCCTTTGGGAATGCTGAGCTTTATTTTAAGCTCGGCTCAGCTTCTCTGCTCAGAACATATCTACTAATGGCATCTACCCCAAAGCAAATCTTCTATATCCAAAGTATGAATGAAACTCATATAGACTAAGGTTGAGAGAAATCATAGATTTTATAGAACCAGAGACAGACGGACAGAGAGATGAGAGAGAGAGAAAGGAAGAGAGAGAGAGAGGAGAGAGAGAGGTTTTTCCCTAGATCAAAGAGAGGAAAAATTTCTAAATATATAAAGTCAAAGGAACAAAATAAAATTGAGGTAATAAGAATTCACTTTGGAACAGTAAAAATATTGCATAATTTCAGGAATCTTGTGCTGGTCTGGGCCTACGGTTAAGCTGGGCTTTAGAAGTAGCCGCCTTGTGCTGTCTCTATCTGCCGCTTTGTTACTTTATGTTCTGTGGGATCCTCAGGGTCCCAAGACCTCGCGTTTTGGACACAGTGATGCTCAGAAAGGAGAAGGAAAAAAAGGACCTGAGAAAGTCATGGACTAGAGCAGTTCAGTCTCTGCTCAGAAATGACTTTCTGAGAACTGTTCCTAGAGTCCCTGTTCTGTACCATTACAGCGTTTATACTTCAGAGCACCCGCAGGCATTACTTAAATTTTATGTTTTAATCCTGATTTAAAATTATTCTAGAGGTCTGTGTTAAAGTGTTACACATCCCTGTTGTTACTTTCCATCTCTTCTGTATATTGTCCCCAAGTATGTCTTTGCACAGGTGTTCACGTTTATTACAGAGTTCCTATTCCCTTATTACCCACAATCATGTTTTGTGAACACAGTTTCTAATTCATCTGTGTGTTCTCTGTGCTTTATATTGTGTGGCGGTGGAAAATGCCTTTAATCCCAGCTCTTGGGAGGCAGAGGCAGGCAGATCTCCATGAGTTTGAGGCCAGTCTGTTCTACAAAGTGAGTTCCAGGACAGCCACAGCAGTTACACAGATAAACTCTGTCTTGAGAAACAAAACAAAAAAGAAAAAAAGAAAAAGAAAGAAAGAAAAGAAAAGAAAAAGAAAAAAGAAAAGTGAAAAGTGTCTTCTTACATGGAGATATTCAACATCTAATTGAATGGAACTCCCACTGCAACGAAAGAAAGAGGAGAGAGAAAGGGGGGAGAAGAAGGAAAAGAAAGGAAAAGAAAAGAAGAAGAAAAAAATGCCTTTGCCACTTTATAACACACAAAAGCCACATGGGAAGCTTGAAAGAAAGCCATCCCGACGTCATATCGCCACCTCTAGAGAGTTGGGTTTAATTAGTAGAGGGGCAGTGGACAGTATTTTCTTAATGGTTCCCAGGTG
Organism: Ellobius talpinus; assembly: GCA_001685095.1. NCBI lineage: Eukaryota > Metazoa > Chordata > Mammalia > Rodentia > Cricetidae > Ellobius > Ellobius talpinus. The sequence goes on along the minus strand of LOJH01008090.1, from coordinate 25,820 downwards.
ACTGTAATGCAACAGCTGATGAATATCCCTGACAGAGAGCAAAGTAAATGATTCATGCTCCCTCTCCTGGCTGAACCATTGGCTCTGGGTTCTCCCCCGTGAACAGATATCTACCTAGCTTGGGTTGCTTTCCATTCCTGTACCTCTGGATTAGTTGAGTCACATATTTGATTCGATTTGACTGTAAATGGAAACTACATGCACATAGTTGCTGTTCAGAAGCATCATGGAAATTCCTCTCACATCTCTGAATTTGCAACTGGAAACACGAACTTTCAGACTTCAGGTTTGCCACCAGTTAACCTAGTAGTGCAAGGACTGCCTGGTAGTCAGTCTTATGCCTCACCATGGAATCTGATGGAGTCAGACATACCTCATCCTCTGAGGGAGTCACCTCCATTTCATGTAAGCACCACACAGAGAACCATATATAGGTTCTGTCTGCTCAGTGTGCAAGCCAAGCAGAGTGAGCCCGAGAGACACCTGTTCAGTCCCTCATCCTCCTGGATGTCCCCACCCCCCCACTGCAAAACCAGAAGAAATACATTGCCCTCTCCAACATATGTATAATGGTTGAGTCATGTTAGAAGCAACAATTTCCAGGCTTTAGTTTGGATCTATTTTTTAAACTCTCACATCTTCTCTTTTACCTGTTACTTGCATTTTACAGTGATATCCTTGGCTTAGTTATTATCATCATCATCATCATCATCATTTTCATTCTTATTATTATTACAGATTCTCTTAAAATGTTTCTTTTAGAAAAAATGCCTGATTTCCAGTTTGCGCGTTGAATAAATAATAGGACATTCTTATTTCATCCCTTCCAGTCTCTGTTTTTATGGAAAGGCAGTTGCTAAATGCTAAATCTCCACTCCTGAGCTTGCTTTTAGTTTTTAGTTTGTTTCTTGTCCTCTTTCCCTCTTTGTGTTCTATTTTCGAGGTGATCTGTCTCAGTTTGCGTCAGAATTACGGCATGGCCGTGATTCTGTTGTAATCTGAATTGCATCACTGCAGTGTTCAAAGTCATCCATAGCTGATGGAGCTAAGGCACCCACCTCTGTCTTCACTGTCTCAGGCCCCTTCTGCTGTCTCCCTCTGTTGTTTACCTCTTTCTTTACCTCCTCTATTTTATCTGCACCACTTCTTCAGGAAGCATAAAATGTGTGCCCACTGTTACTCATTTATATTTGAGAGGGGGATTCGGAAGCCAGTTGGAAGCACTGTTTAGGAGAAAGGATATTTGTCTTGTAAGACTTGGCAAAGGGTGAAAGCTGGTATTTTATCAGGAGTCCTCAATTTCTTACTGTGGTTATATTATCTTTTCTTTGGTCCCTTTTTCAATTTTAAAAAGTTCCTTGCTTTCTATTCACAAGTTCTCATACTCCAATCAGGGATAGGGAGTGAAGGAAAGTAGGAATGGAAAGTACTGCTTCATTTAAAACCTGAAGTCCCAATCTTCCCCATCTTTAAACATTTCTGTTCCTCTCTGGACCCTGAGTCCCAGATTCTCCAATCTGTACCTGAAGAATGATCTTTCTTACTCATTCTTAAAATGAGTAGTTTGCAAGGACCAAGGAGAGAGGGTACCTGCAGATCCATCACTCCTTATCAGTCCTTCCTTTATCAGTTCTGTAACTTACCCGTTCACTGTGTTGTTGATATCTGTGTAACGGGAGATAACTGGACCCTTTATATTTAATGTGATTGAGGATATACTTGGGCAAATGTGCTTTAGAGCTCTGTGCGCTTGATTTATCTCTTCTCTTGTTTATCCCCTGCCCTCTGTTTCTATCCTTTTTGGAATCGGTGTTCTATTTCTTCTTGTGTTTTTACTGGGTTATTCTTTGGCTGGTTACTGTAATGCTTCTTTTGTGGAATGTAACATGTCCACAAGCTTAAGTTTATTGTGTCTAAATTAACATTATTATCTCTACTTAATATCCTGTCGTTTCCTGCAGTCTGTCTTTGATTGTTGGCTCTCTATCACTGTCCGTACAAGGCTTCTACTTCTTCATACAAGGCATCAAGAAGTTTTACCAGAAGGTACTATACCACTTTCTAGGAGAATCAAGGAGACTCTCTGCAGAGCTTTTGAATCTCCATTCTTTGTTTTTAGCCCCTTAATACCTTAGCCTCTTTAGAGTCCAACTGTGCCCTTCAATTCAGGGAGACCTCCGAGCTCTGCCTGTTCTCCCTCCCTACACTTTATTCTGTAGATTCTCTTTAGACATTAAACTGGGACAAATCTGTGGTTTGCTTCAATTTTTCACAATCTTCCAAGAATCTTTGTCTATTCAAGAGGGGTGGACAATATCTTGTTACCCATTATTTCAAATTTTATCAGATTTTTAAAAATATAGTATAAATGTAATAACCTATTGCTCCATTGTGATCAAAAGCAGGATGCATTTTCATTCATAAAATAAAAGTTTCTTCCTCCTCTCTGGTGCCTCGTTTACTTTCCCTTGGTTGCTCTAAGTTTACATCTTTTTATTGTGTTGCCATAGTTACAGTGTTATTTCAGAAAAGAAGTGATTTTAGGAGAGGAATGATGGTATATTGATCACACGCATTTAATCTCTGCGATGCTTTCCATTATATAACCACGTCTCAAATTTGAGACCAGAATTGAAATAGTTTTGTCATTTCCAATATTAATACAATGCTTACTAGAGAAGCATTCATGAAAACTTGTCAGCTGTTAACATTCACGATGAAATAATCTTTGCTGTTATCAAAATAAGTTGTGCATTAACCTTTGGATATAACATGGAAAGGACAACTCATGTTGACAGATAGGTAAGAATCACTTCTCTGTGTTTGTTGTCTGTCTGCAACTTTGAGCACCTACCACATGGCCCAGGGAAACTCAAACTGAGAATGAATTCAACATTGCCACATCAGTGAATGAACACCAATCCCCCTCTGTACTTTTCCCAGAACCGGGCAGCAGTGCAGAATCGAATAAGGCCCAGTATTAGTCATTATTTTGATTCTAAAGGCAAGGTAATTGAGCACATTATTTGTTATATGTCTTGTGACCCACGTAAGCATTTACTGAATGCTGTTGGAGGTATATGCAGGGTGCTGAGAGAAACCAGGACAAACCGAGAGAACCATACTGAGCTGTGCAGGGTTTGGAGAAGGAGACCCGTAAAAGAGAAAGCAATGTGCTAGCTTTTACCATGCAGTACCAAGGGGGCAGTGGGAGTGCTGGGCAGGGCCAGCCTCTCCCTTAGTGAAGGTAACCCCTGTGAACTTGAACAAATCCTCAGTTCAACATCAAGCTGTCATGTCTGTTAAACAGACAGCAGTGAATGAAGAGATGAATAAGGCCCAGGAACTAAAAAGCAGAAGCTCTTTTAAGACAGGAAAGCTATGTAAGTCTACAAAGCTGAGAGTGCTGGAAGCGTAGAAAGTGGTGTAAGTGTCTTTTGCTGGAACCCCTGCCGTCCTTATTCTGAAAGCTCGCCATCATGAGGCATTTCTTCCACCAGCACTACTATGATTTGGTGTATCTTTTATTAAGTCAGCACTCCCATTGATCAGAGGTTGCATCCACCACTTGAGCAGTTTCTCAGACAGGTTGTCTTCTGAAAAAGACTGGCATTATCTGACTGGTCTGTGAAACAACCTACTATAAGAAAAGTGTGCATACCTCTTCAGTCTTAAATTATATGCATTAATCATTCACGGTGGTATGGCTCTGGCATCGATCTAAAACCTGGGACGTTCTGAGCGGTACTATCACCGTGTTGATGAGTCTAATATAATATTTGGGTTTGAGTAGCTAGGAAAGAATTCAGGTGATTATTCTAATAGTGTCTAATTTGGTCCTTAATTACCTCACTTTGACTATTCACAACTGAGCCTGTCTAAATGTCACATAACCATTAGTATGAGAATTTTTTTGCATTCTGAGCTGTTTTCAGACAGCTTCATTTCATAATCAAAAAGGATAATTTATGGAATCCCAAGCTAAAAATCGCCGTCTAGAAGCATACTTGTTTCCAATTAGGTTTTTCGCTATAGGTTTATGGTTTTCCAATTAGGTTTTTGCTACAGGTTGTAGCAGCAATTCTAAAACTCTTATATGCAGTTAGATGTTCTGCCAAAGGAAAAAACTACATGCCTAGCAGGTAAGTATTCTGGTACTTGCCGTGATAGTATGCAAGCCATTCAAAATGAAGATTTCACTCAGCATGTTTCTGAGACTAGAAAATGAAGCTGTCTAGGACACAACCGTCAATATAAGGAGAGTTGCAAGTGTAGTGATTTCAGCGCGTGATTGTCTAGGTTGTGAAATATTACATATTAAATGGGGGTCGCTGAGAGTCTACTGAAAACAAAATAAATCCAATGTATTTATACAAGGCCTTCCTCAGGAGATTAGAGGCATGTACTCTTAAGTAAATCAAGCTTTATCAAGGAGAAGTTTCCTTTCACAAATAAAATTTGAATGGGAAATGAGCTTTCCTCCCTCATTTCTGCTGCGAAGCCCACATCAGTGGGAAAGTAAAATGTGACCCCAAGGAATCATGGCAGGGAATATGCACTAACATACCCTGATGCAGATATAAACCAAAGCTGATTTAATTATGTTTTGAAACAGAGAAGTCTGTGGAAACTGCCTAGCTCATGTTACTGGGAAGCCCAGCACTAGCCACATTCTGATACCTCTTGTATACACTATGCTACAAAGATAATCAGTGAAAGTGAACCCATTGGTCTCCATGGGATGTTAGGAATGCCTCCTAGACTCTCTTTTTAACAAGGATAGCCTCCTGGGACATCCTGGGGATTAGCATCTATAGTTAGACAAAGTGGTCACTCCTTGGGCATGATACAGTCAAGGTATCTATCTTATCTTTCTGTAAGTCAATATAGTAGCTGTTCTCACTCCTCCATATGCTGGGGTTCTGATGACACCAGCCCATAACTTCTTAGCTTAGTACAAGTAGCAGGAAACAGGACCTTGGCTTCTCTTTATTTAGAAGAAAACACAGCAAGAAATGAGGAGAGTGAAGGACTTACAACTAGTTTCCAAGAGAAAGAAGGACAGGTGGTCATTAGTGGGAGGTGGGTGCAGAGCAAGGAACCCTAACCCTGCTGGTGACCAGAGTTCAGGCTTGAGTGCTATAGGGACCAAAGAGGCCACTCAGCCTTGGCTACAGAGATGTGAATGACAGCATCGTCTTCCAAGGCTGATGATCAACATGGCCTAATTATCATATATATGTGTGCTGAGCAGTGTATACATGCTTCAACCTAACTGTATTGAAGGGACAAGGAGGACAACAAGGGTAGTAAACGTAGTCCCAGGACAGGATACAGCATGACTCTTCCACTACCCATGTAGTATGAGATTAGGACAGGGCATATTGTCACAAAGGTTGGGCACATCAGCTGGGAATCACAAAGGCCTGAGACTATCTACAAAGATAAATGTATGGCCTCTTGTAGCAGTGATAATGTAGGTTTTCATAATGTAAATTATTCTTTTGGGGCCTTTTTCATAAGTTGAGGCAACTTCTTGACTTTATATTTGTAATCCTTCAGAACATCTAAACAGAAGAGTTTATTGAAAATATAGTAAAGTCATCAAATTAATTGAATTGTCCTTAGCCACTATTCTAGAGTCATTTTAAAACTCTGGCTTTGTTTGCTATCTTTCAGGTACCATGATCAACAGGATGTTACTAGCAACTTCCTTGGAGCAATGTGGTTGATATCAATAACTTTTCTCTCCATTGGTTATGGTGACATGGTACCCAACACATACTGTGGGAAAGGAGTCTGCTTGCTTACTGGAATCATGGTAAGTGTCTCTCCCCCCACCCCCCAGCTTCCATCTCTCTTATTTATTCTTTAAAAGAAACCCAAACCACCCAATCCATATGTATAAATGATTGTGAGTTACTTGTTTGATCGTAAAAACAATTTTGAAATTACTTGGGGCCCTAAAGACCTCTATTGCAATATATAATATTATTTATTATGTTATTGAATGTTGGTTGGGAGAGAAGCACAGGTCTGGGAAATGTGCAGAGAACACAGCCAAACCAGGCACAAGATCTCCCTGCCCTGCTTCCTGGAGGTCTCCAGTAGAAACACCACATTTTGAAAATGATTAACAAATGATTACACTCAAGTTCATATAGAAAGAAGTAAATCTTGAGTTGTTTAGGAAACTGGGGAATAAGAATAGGGCCTCATCAGAGAAATAACCTATGGAGAATTGACTTAAGATGAAGTGAGACTTCTGGGTAAATGGCCAAGAATGTGGTGCATTCTGTTTGAAAGCCACAAGCTAAGAGAGTTTAGTTTGTTTCAGCAAGGTGAATAGACAAGGGGGTCATGGACGTTCATGAGTTGGGGACAGGAAACCAGGGATGTCAGGACAGTGAAGGAAGGTTTGATGTAATGGTTAAGATTTGGGTCTTTTCCTAGGAGGCCCTACAAACCCAGGCATGTTATTTGCCCCTCCTTTACTGTGGTGTAGCCCGAACTGCTTTGCACCACTTGTTTGGTTATATGAGAACTGGAAAGCTCTTCCATCCTTGAGAAAGGTAGCAAAGGCTAGAGTGCTTTCCCAGCCAAAGGACTGGCAGAGACCAGCAGAAAGGCTAAGTAAGCTTTAAATAAAAGTACTCTCATGGGGGCAGGAGAGATAGGTAGATCTTAAGAGAACTGGCTTCCCAGCCTTGAGTTCCTTCCAGATTTGATTGAAGATTAAGGTGAAGAGTGACCATATTGTGGTCACTGTGCTCTGCCCTTGGGTCTCTTGTACATAGATTGTTGCAAGGAAAGTCCTACACTCAGTGTATTGTGTAAGACCTTAAATTAGGAACTGCATTGATATGCCATTTGCCCTAGCGGTGGAACATCTCTTGTGGCAGATTGTGTGGTGAGCATTTGAAACCAGTAAGGTAGCAGAGAGGTCATGGGGCACAAGAACTCAGATGTGAAACCTAAAGTGGGGAACACACCTCACCGTCCCTATACTGTCTGTGCACCGGGTAGCATGAGACAATACTGGTGGCTTCGTTGAGGTCCCTTGAGTACTATTCACTCAGAATGGAGCCACCCGATACATCTGCTGAGGAAGATTGTTGCAGAGATTTTAATTAGCTGGAAGGACAGAGAGCCTGAGCCCCCTTGGTAGAAATGAACAGAGATAGGAAACTTGCCCATGCCAATTTTAAAGACAACAGTACTATCAGGATAGCCATTAAGCCCAAATTATGAAAATTGTAATTTAGGAACATAATGTGGCATCATTTCCTTGTGAAATGAAAAGTTTTATGAATGTAGTGAACTTCAAATTTTTCTCATTATACTTGGTATAGCTCATTAAATGTTTGATTCTAGAATATGTCCCATTTTCCCTCAAATAATAGCATTTTATTGTATAGCATAAGACTTTGGTAAATGAAATACATAGAGGTATATTTTTGAAAGGCCCCATAACAAGCCCACAAGGGACATGAATGATGCTATTTATATAGACAGAACTGATAACTACAGTCTTTCCTCCATGCTTCTCAAAAACAACTTGTTTGGTGTTTCTTTTGTGGCAAGAGGTACCCATTTTATTATTAAATGAGGCGTGACTTTTGGGACTCGTATAACTTTGGAGTAGACACCAATTTGACTTTAACCTTTCCTGGGCACAGGCACCTTGAGATACATCTACCTTCTTTTAGTATTGCTCTGTCCCTAATGCCTCCAAAACTGCCCCTTCAAAGTCTTGTCTGCTGGCCCAGAATCTCCTGTTTACCTTCTTCCTCTGCTTCCTTGATTAGGTTTCACTATTAATCTTGGTTTTGGAAAAGAAGTGCTAAGCCTCTTTTAATCTATACAAACGAAAGAAGGTTCTGTGTAATGAAATGTACATGGCTTCATTCTTCCTCTGCCAGCTCACAGCACAACAGTCTGTTCCTAAACTCAGGCTCCATTGTCTCTCCCCTATAAGAACAAATTGTTTAATTGACCTGGTGAAAAAGTGTTAACATGCATACATAGAGAAATTCTCGAATCTTTGAGTAGCCTTCTTAAAAGTGCTTTGGAAGAGTGCAGTGGCTCTCTCTTGAGGCCAGGCAAATTCCCATAGTGTTGTCAGGCTACTGGACAGTCTTTGGGAGTAAGCATCTAAGGAGTCGATTACGCCCTGTACAAACTCCTTAGAGATATAGAGCAATATTTGGAAGCAAACAAGATGTAATGTGGAGAACATCTGAATGAGATTATAGATTCATAAGGCTAGTTTCTTGAAGATGAAGTATGTTTGACAGATTTTGTTGCCTTTGCTTTCTTTTCTTTAGGGGGAGTACTATAAATACTCAGAGACTTAGCCTGAAATGACTTTATATTTCAGTGTTTATTTGCCTATGCATTGATGGATTTCCCATGGGTGTCTCCTGTCTGCCTGTCTCCCCTTCTCAGCTTTAGCCTTTAATAAATAGTGAATAAGAAATACAATTTATAGTACTCTGAAGAGAGCACAGGGTCATCTGTGCATCTTCTTGAATATTACCTCTGGAGTACTGTGCCTTTTGTTCTCCTCTATCACTCGGTTTCCCTATCCTTGTGTTCATGACATTTTGATAGAATTTACACCTTTATGTAGCTTTATTTTTCATTTGGAAGTAGAGTTGGTCTACACACTAACACCTACAAAGACTTCCCAAAGCCCTGCTTGTTTTCTTTCCAAGGCTAATCGACACTGATCAATTATAGAATGTCATCATCCTCAGGGCATACATTAGTCAAAACTCAAAATTAGGGTATAATTTAGAAGTTTTTAAAAAGCTGAATTTGTGCCATGGGTCATATATTTTTAGAGACAAGGACATTAGACTAAGTTTATACCTATACTACTCTGGGCAGAAATAGATTATCAAATCGTGAGAAGAGAGTATTTTCTATAACATTTATAATAGAAAACCAAGTAGCATTATCAAAAAAATAGCTTATCCTTATTTGAATTGTTTATTGTGGATTGTTTATTGAATTGTTTGTAGAGCTTTACCTATAATGTCCAGCTGTGTTTACAATATTAGATACAGGTGTTTATGGAATTCTTAAAGTAGAGAGAGCTTGGATACTGCTAGATTTCAGGAAGAAATTAAACATTGGGATTGGGAAATCTTTCTCAGTCAAAGCATACTTGCCTGATATGCTGGAGGCCTTCAGTCTGATTTCCATTATAATTCATTAATTCGCTCTCTCTCTTTCTCTCTCTCTCTCTCTCTCTCTCTCTCTCTCTCTCTCTCT
>LOJH01008090.1:0-16475 GCA_001685095.1 Ellobius talpinus | reverse complement strand
TCTCTCTCTCTCTCTCTCTCTCTCTCTCTCTCTCTCTCTCTCCCTTTCTCGTCCTCTCAGCCACCCATGGATATTATCTTTAAAACCTAAAACCATAGAATAGTTTAACAGAAGTCACACTACTCTTTCTTTAACATAAAAGAATTAAGGTTGTAATTACAGATTCTCCCATGTAGAAGAATAATTTCTTACTCTTGCTCTGTTTGAGGAAACTCAGAGGAACGAAGGATTTCCTGCTTGGGATGTCCTCATAAACAACAGACTGGATTCTAACAGGTTCCCTACTTTTCACTGAAGGTGATAGGCAAATACATTGTCAAGTTTTAGTGCCTTTTGTGTTGACACCAGCTCGTTTTTATCTCCAATTTTACAGCAGAATTGATCATTTTCCTTAGCACTTACCCTTTCTCCCACTTTCTATCTACACAGGTGAATGTAACACACCTTGAAAGCTATGCATGTTTCTTTATTTGTGAATATATTATTGTTTCAAGAGGAACCATGTTGACAAAGGGTACCTTTTCACTTACTAGAAAGGTCATTCATGTATAACTTTTGCTTCCATTCCTCTTTAGTATGATTCTTCTTGGTCACTTAGTCCTTTAGTCAATGGATAAATTAATTTTGAGGCATAATTGTCTTTACTATAGAGTAATATCTGTCCATTCAAAGGTGTGAGTTGTAAGAAGTTCTTTAATAAAGATCTATGGAACCCTAGATTTGATAGAAACAACTAGAGTGAAGTCTCAAGTGACTTAGGTGTCTTCTGTCACCAACAATTCTGCATAAAACTTCCCAGTTCATGACAGTTTGAAACAACCACACTAATATTTTTAAACTTTAAATGGAAAGAATGAATGTCAGTCCAGAAAAAAGCCTCTGTACTACCTTGCCTTTTACTCCAGTATTTCTATGAGAACACTGGATAGTAATCCCATGAGAACACTAGATAGTAATCCCATGAGAACACTAGATAGTAATTCCATGAGAACGCTAGATAGCAATTCCAAAAGAATACTGGATAGTAATCCCATGAAAAAGAGTAGATAGTATTTCCATAAGAACACTGGATAGTAATCCCATTAGAACACTAGATAGTAATCCCATGAGAACACTGGATAGTAATCCCATGAGAACACTGGATAGTAATCCCATGAGAACACTAGATAGCAATTCCATGAGAACACTAGATAGTAATCCCATGAGAACACTGGATAGTAATCCCATGAGAACAATGGATAGTAATCCCATGAGAACACTGGATAATAATCCCATGAGAACACTAGATAGCAATTCTATGTACACCAAGTCTGCTGGATGTCTTGGTGTCAGTTGAGTGAGCACCCTCTGAACTCAGTTCAAAGGCATTCATTCTGAACTAGAGCAATGAGTTAGCTCCAGGTCCCATCGAATCCCATAACATAAGGGCCATTGAAAGCAGTGTATGTTTATATTCATGAAGTAGTGCATTTTATGCCTATAGAAAAGGAGAAATTTTGGGCTTTTTCAGTAGGAAAACTAAATTCCTGATCAATTCCTTAGCCAGAAGTCTAGTTCTTCCTAGAATTCTTACCTCACAGATAATTTTTACAAGGAACACAACAGCTGCTTTCTTCCAGCTCAGGAGTTGTGACCTGCCAGCACATAACCATCTCAATTTTCTAACCCTGAAAGACTTTAGTTGTCGGAGCCACCGTTGACTCTGTAAGGACCTGAGCTCGCACTGCACCCTTTCCAACAAGGAGCTTTAAATGCAGAATGACTCAGTGCTGATGATGACCAGTTTCATGCAGTACTTCCTTCTTTCCAGCCCAAGGTTACAGGAATTAGTTGACTTAGCAAATCACAGAGATGAATTTCCTAGTCCAGTGGGCTTCTCCCCAGACTAAAACACCCCCCTGCACACATACTTTCACACATTCTTCCTTAGGAGGAGACTTGAAACAGGTCTCTGACCTCCAGTGGCATTGCCAACTTGATTTGAAGAAAATCAAAGGAAGGACATTTTTGATAGAGGAAATTATTTTCATGACCTGAGAAAGTCTTTAACACTCTAATGGGTTGTAATATTAAACTTGGGTGATTTAGAGAATTTTATTTGGCAAAACTGATTGTTTTAGATATTTATTATGAAAGCATAATTATTTGTGTCAGTCAAGGGCAGTAAAAATATTTATGTTTCTTAACTATTGAATCAGTGAACCTCAGAAATACAAAAGCAGGTGATAATGTCAAATATTTGTTTACCTTCTTGAAGAACTGACATATGAAGTGATAGATGAAAATGAAAGTTAAAGGTTAGAACTATGTCTCCATGTTCTTACAGAGGACATGGGTTCACTTCCCAGCACCCATATGGTGACTTACAACTATCTGTAACTCCAGTTTCAAGGGATCTGGTGCCTTCTTCGGACCTCTGTAGGCACCAGGCATGCACATGGTACATTGACATATATGCAGACAAAACAGTCATGCACATAAAATAAAAGTTAAGTGCTTCTGTTCATTTTTAGGTTAAACATGACATTTAAGGAGCATATTTTTAGTAAATCTTGATTATCATTAAAATGCTGTTTGCACTCTAATGAACTGTTGTACAAACCACACGAGGATAATTTGAGCCTGAAATACTTTGACCATTAGTGGTTTTATCAGGCCATTCACCATAGTGGTAGGGATTCTGGAATTAAAAACAAAAATCATGAATCCCATTATCAATTTGGAACTCTGGTAGATGCCTGTTTATAAGCGATAAGCAATAATTTAAATCTTTCTACAGTGCTCTGTCAAAGGAGTCTCATTTTTTTATGAAATGAAATGGCTGTATCTTTATGTTATGTAAATTTCATCCCAAAGTAGTGTTTCAAGATGGTGCTTGGAAGCTCTTACAGGATCCACCATCACTCTGTGACCTGGAATGACAACATGATGCTGTTGAATTTTTCCAGCATTAATTGAGGAACGGTCTTGCTCCTCAACTTCTCTACATCCTAGATGTCAGAATAGCTGATACTTCTGTGGTCTAATGGAGGACAGAGGGGAAAGTTATCGCTTCATCTGTCACTAGTGAGTACCTTCCAGGTGTTGGGGATGAGTTACAGCTTATACTAGGTTTCAGCTAAGTTTGTTCTGGCTCAGGGTCAGGGTCATTAGTACTGCTTCTCGTGTACTTGCTGTCCTTACACAAATTGACTCTGCCCCACACCCTTACTTCTCCAGTTTTCTTTCTCATTTAGCATTTGCTTTGTTAGATGAAAGGATGATAAATTTTGTAAGAAAGGAAAAACTTATACTCTTATTTTTAATATATGGGGTCAGAAACACGCTGTGTTCAGGTTAGATTTAGGTGACCGAAAGGTAGGTTCATGATTTGCTTTGGTTTTTCATTAACAACAGAAATTAAAATGGGAGAAGAGAAGCCAGGATTTATTCCCTAACTTTGGAGAAAATACCATGACTCATCGTCTTAAAGGCATACAGGGATCTTCATTCCAGGGAGGAACATATGTCAGTCCCAACTGTTTCTACACGGCTTGTGCTGGTGACAAGCACTGGAGAAAATGCACAAACCACACTTCCATTCTTACGTTATGAAACAGAATAGCCCTTGAATAGACACCGAGTAGACAGTAGCAATGTACCATTCATTGCCTCAGTTACTACAACCTGCTGCCAGGAATTCTCCTTGAACTCTGAAAACTTTCTGACATGAACAGCTCTGCTCTGCATAACTCCAAAAATTAAACAATTGAAGGTTTTTTGAAACATAATTCTACACACACACACACACGTATATGTATATATCAAGTCCTCTTATGATGCTTTAAGAACCTAGCTAGGTCTCAGCTTTTAGTTTCTCTAATTAAAGCAACATTGAAACATAAGGAACAATAGCTTTGTATTTAAGTGAAGGTTTTGTATTAAATTAAAAGGTTTTCCTTTTTCCTCCTTCTTTTCTGATTTTATTTATTTTATCTTATTTTAGTTTTGGTTTTTTAAGACCGGGCCTCTCTCCAATACCCAGGTCAGCCTCCAACTCACTATGTAGCTGAGGATGACCTTGAACTCCTGTTCTTCCTGCCTCCCCAGGCGCCAGGTTTTACTGGTATGACCACCATATTTGACTGCAACAAATGGGTTTCTAAGTGCCTCTTTGGGTGCAGCTCACAAGCATACAGTTAGGATAATGGGATGAAAAGTATAGGTAACAGTTGGAAGATTATACAAATTGTTGGGCGCGCTTGCTTCTCTGCTTTGCTCCCAAGGTGCTCATTTTAAAGCACAAGTCTTTGGTGAGTGAGAGAGCACTCATCAAGAAATGGGCCATCAACAGGAAGAGGAGAGCCCAGAATAAGCACAAGGAAAAATTGCTTCCCAAGGCTCTTGATGCCAGTGATTTTCCACTCCTATTAGGATTTTGATTTCTTTCCAGAAGGATCTCAGCAGTAGCCACCTGCCCAGGGAGAAAAAAAATTCATTGTCTTGTGCCAGCAGTGCTCTCATGGCTGCCTGTAGCAGTTAGGAGCCCCTCGATTTTCACATTCTCGGCTTATTAAAGAAGCCTGGCTGCCCCCACTGAGGAACCAGAGGGAGCAAATCAGCAACAGGTGCCTGTGTTGGTCTAGCAAGTGCTAGCCTGGGAAGAGGGAGGGGCCAGTGGCTAGTGAGTCATCAGTCCAGCATTGTCTGAGATTGTTCTTTGGACTTTGTGGCTAAAGTTTAAAAGCCAACAGCAAAGGAGCAGATGTTTCTTCCCCGAGTCTGTTCCTTTCTTTCATCAGGATCTAGCCCTAAAACCTCTTTGTCTTCACGGAGCACAGAATATTGTGGCATCCGTCACACTTCAGACTTGCATGTTTCTAATAACTCACAAGTGAAATAACTCAAAGAGCTTTCGCTCTTTTTAAGGTGATGCTGCAGTTTGCTGTATGCTGTTCGTAGTCTCCTTCATCTAAAGCACAGGCTGTCAGGGAATCATATACCGCAGGACTGAGTAGATTGCAGATACCGTGTCTCAATGGTGTGGTTCTTATAAAATCTCCAAGTGAGTCTAGTTCCTGATCAAGGCTATGAATGACTGATTTCAAAGTTACACTAGTAATTGGGCTGGAGTCAAGTCTCAGTGGTTGTGTGCACTACTTTTGCTGAGGACCTTAGTGCAGGTCCAAGCAGACATGTCGCATATGCTTTAAAAAGTCAGCTGGGTGGTGGTGGCACCCAAGCGGGTCTCTGTGAGTTCAAGACCAGCCTGTTCTAAAGAGCTAGTTCCAGGGCAGCCAGGGCTAGACAAAGAAACCCTGTCTCAAAAAAACAAACAAAAAGTTAAACCATTTATTGAAAAGGAACAATGGTGACTTATTTGATATTTATCTATAGTGTTCAATAGGTGAATTTTCATACTTTTAAGAGTTTACCTGATAAAATTAGGTGAATTGACATTAATTTTGAAATACAATGTATCATGAGTGCAGAAATGATAATACATGAGAAAATACGTGATACTAAATATAGATATCAATATCATGGTGTGGGGTTGAGGGAATGAAATGAAATCATTGCTAATTCAGGTTCACAACTGAATTACAGCTTAACTCAGATTTCAATGGATCGTAAAACCCAAGGACTAACTAGGCAATATCTGGATCTTTCTGTGACTATAGCCCTTCCTTTCTGGTGGTACCACTTGCTTCACATAACTAGGTAAAAGAGGATTATCAAACAGACTGTAGATTGATGTAAAGAGTATCTGCTCACCAGAGCCATAGCGCTGTAATTGTACTTATGAGGCTATAGCAAGGTGAACAAGCATATTTATATTTCACTTTCCTCTTCTCTTTCTTGCAATAGCTCATTCTCAGGAAGCTCCACCCAGACTCCCCGACTTCATTCTTTGGTTCCACAACTCAGTTCTAAGTCATATTTATTCATTCAAATAAAAATGAAAAATTCTGTAAACTTACAATAAAGTGTCTGTAAATTGAATTTACTAAAGTTTTTATAACTATATTTAATAGTAAGATTATATATTTTCTTAAAGCACAAATTTATTTCAGTTTTTGAAAGTTTGACTATTCATACAGAGTATAAATTGTTTATAGAAGCTGGCAAGTTCTTTTTTCCTTTTCCTTTTCTTTCCTTTCCTTTTTTAGATTATAATATATTATTTCCCTATTTCTTTTCCTCCCTCTAGAACCTCCCAAATACTCCTCTCTTTTAAAGGCATGGCCTCTTTTTTAATTAATTGTTGTTACATGCATATTAGTATATATGTGTATATTCCTAAATATAACCTGCTTGGGCTGTATAACATTACTTGTATGTGTGTTTTCAGGGCTGGCCATTTGGTGCTGAATACCTACTTGGTGTGCTCTTTCCTGGGGAAGATGACTCCTGCCCCTCTCAGCCTTCCTCAGCAGCCTGTGATTACTCTTTCTGTAGGGCTGAGGTCTGGCCTTTCCCGTATCCAGTTTGGCCTATTGTGTCCTCATTCAGCGCACGTTTAGCTAGCCATATTAGTGAGACTTTGTGGATAGAGCTTTTGACAATACTGGGAGATACAGTTTCATATACAATCCCAGATCCTCTGTCTCTTACAGTCTATCTACCCCTTTTTCTGCCACCATATTCAGTCTACTGTCTTAGAGAACCCAGGACCACCAGCCCAGGAGTGGCACCATCCACCATGAAATGGGCCCTTCCCTGTCAATCACTAATTAAGAAAATGCCTTACAAGCTTGACTAGATCTTATAGAGCCATTTTCTTGAAGTTTCCTTCTATCAGATGACTTTAGCTTGTGTCCAGCTGACATAAAACTAACCTGCATGGTTTCAATTTTCTTTCCTCTTTTCCATTGTTGCTCCAAATATGTACAGAAATCTAAAAATGAAATGAGAGATTTCAGAGAGAGAGAGAGACTATGTGATGCTTTTTTTTCTGAATCTTAGTTACCTCACTAAGTATGATCTTTCTAGTTCCAGTCATATACCTACAAGGTTGATGGTTTCATCATTTTTCTTTACAGCTGTATAGTATCCTATTGTGTATGTATAATATTCTCATTATTCATTCATTGGTTGAAGGACATTTAGGTTGTTTCCATTTCCTAGCTATTGTGAATAGAGCAGCAATGAACATGGCTGACCGCATATCTGTGGAGTAGGATGTTGAGTCCCTTGGGCATATAATAAGTAGTGGAATAGCTGGGTCATATGGTAGATTTATTTTTTCACTTCCTGAGACTTCTCCACACTGACTTCTAGACTGGCTGCGCCAACTTACAATCCTGACAGTAGTGACTGAGGCTTCCCTTTCCCCAGACTCCCTCCAGTACTTGTCAACTGTTGATCTGTACCATCCTGACTTTTGGTAAGATGAAACCTCCAAATTGCTTTGATTTGCTTTTTCCTAATTGCCAAGGAGCTTTTATTTACATTTTAGCCAATTTTTCTTCAATTGAGAACTCTCTGTTTAGGCCCTGAAACCATTTTTAAATAAATATTATCAATTTGTTTTTTAAGTTCTTTCTATATATTCTGGATATTAATCCTCTGTCATATGTCCAGCTAGCAAAGAGTCTTTCCCATTCTATAGGCTTCCTTTTCACCTGGTTGATTGTTAAGTACAGTTGATATAATGCTGTCAATTAGTTCTGATGTTTCCCTGTCTATTGGATAAAGTGGGTACCAAAATTGCCTACTGTTAATGGGTTGATATTAATCTGTGTCTTTAAATTCAGTGATACATTTTTAAAATGAAATCAGGTGCACCAGAGATTGGTGTATCTATGTCTTCTTGGTTAACTATTCCCTTGATTAGAATGAAGTATCCGTCTATATCTCTTCTGATTGGTTTTTGTTTGTTTGAAGTGTTTTCTCAGATGTTAGGATAGCCACACCCGCCTGCTTCCTGGTTCCATTTGATTGGAGTACTATTGTCCATCCTTGTACTCTAAGGGGGTGCCTCTCTCTAAAACTAGGAGGTGTATCTTGTAGACAACTGATAGATGGATTTTGTTTTTTGATCCATTTAATAGGCTTGTTGTATCTTTTGATTAGACAGTTGAAGTCATTGATATTAAAATATATTGAATGTGTGTTACTTGTAGTCTTTGTGCTGTTGATTTCAGGTATTATTGTTTGTATTCTTTTTTCCTTTTTTATTCATTTTACATATCAACCACAGTTCTCCCTCCCATCCCCCTCCACTCCTCAGAGAGGGTAAGGCCTCCCATGAGGAATCAACAAAGTCTGGCACGTGTAGCTGAGGTGAGGCAGGATCAAGCCCTCTCCACTGCATAGAGGGTGAGCAAAGCATCCTACAATAAGGAATGGGCTCCAAACATAAAATAAAAATAAAAATAAAAAAAGCTCATGTACCAGGTCCCACTGCCAGGGACCCCACAAACAGACCAAGCCACATAACTGTCACCCACATTCAGAGAGCTTAGTTCAGTCCCAAGTAGGCTCCTTAGCCGTCAGTCCAGAGTCCATGAGCTCGCACTAGCTCAGGGCCAGCTGTCTCTTTGGGTTTCCCCATAATGATCATGTCGCACTGCCCTTGCTAATATAATCCCTCCTTCTTCTCTTCGACTAGGCTCCAGGAGCTCAGTCCAGTGCTTGGCTATGGATCTCTTCATCTGCTTCTATCAGTTACTGGATGAAGGTTCTATGATTACAATTAGGATAGACACCAATCTGATTACAGGAAAAGGCCAGTTCAGGCTCCCTCTCCACTACTGCTAGGAATCTTATCTGGGGTCATTCTTGTGGATTCCTGTATTGCTCAGCTGTAAAAAAAATAGAAAATAAAAAAAGCCATCATGAAATTTGCAGGCAAATGGATGGAACTAGAAAAAAAATCATCATGCGTGAGGGGTAACCCAGACCCAGAAAGACAAACACAGTATGTACCACTTATAATTGGATATTAGATGTAAAGCAAGTAAAGAACCAAGCTACAATCCACAGCCCCACAGAAACTAGGCAACAAGGAGGACCTTAAGAGGGACATGCACAGATATCACTAAGAAGAGGAAATAGATAAGATCTCCTGGGTAAACTGGGGGTGGGAGGATGGAGGATGAGAACAGAGGGAACAGGATGATCGAGTTGCAGGAGAGATACAGAAAGGGAGAGCAATGAAAGAGACATTTTGATACAGGGAGCCATTATGGCGTTAGGGAGAAACCTGGCGCTAGGGAAATTCCCAGGAATCCGCAAGGCTGACCCCAGCTATGGTTTGCATTCTTAGTGGTACTTTGTGTTTGCATAACTATTGCCTTTCCACTGTCTCTCTACTATAATCATTCCTCCCTCCAGCCTAAAATACTGCTTTTTGTATTTTCTTTAGAATTGATTTGTTGAATATAAATATGTTTAGGTTGTTTATATCTTAGTTGTTTTTCTCCCCTTCCTTCAATCATGGCAGATAATTTTGGTGGTTATATTAGTCTAGGGTGGCTGTCACAGGTTCATAGTCTTATGGGACTTGAATGCATTATTCCAGCCTCTTCAGGTTTTCAACTGAGAAATCAGCTGTTATTCTGATGAGTTTTTGTATATGTGACTTCCGTTTTTTTTCTTCTAGCAACTATCAACACACTCTTTGTTTTTTAATATTTAGTGTTTTAACTATGATCTGTTCTTTATACTGGGTGTTTTAACTGTGTTGTTCCATGGGGATTATCGTTTCAGGTCTTGTCTAGTTGGTGTTCTGTATGCTTCTTGTATCTATATTGGTGTGTGTTTCCTTAATTTGGATAGGTGTGTAGATATTGTTGAAGAGCTGGTGTATGTCTTTGACTTGGGGTTCTCATCCCTCATCTCTGCCTAAAATTCTAAGATTTGTTTGTTTGTTTGTTTGTTTTTATCATGGTATCTCACATACCTTCTGTGTTCCTTTCCTGTGTTTTATTAAAATTTTCACATTCCTTATTTGGAATCCTCTACTTTATTTCAAGTCCTAATAGTCTATCTTCTGCTTGGTTCATTCTACTTGTAAGGCTTTCTTTGAGTTTTCTAGTTTAGTTATTGGGTTTTCAGCTTCACCTTCATTTCATGTTGAGTCCTCTTCAGTGTTTCTATCTCCTTACTGAATTCTGTACTCAAGTCCTGGATTGCCTTCATCATTTCCATTACCCTTATGTTTGTGTTTTCTTGTGCCTTACTCAGACATTTAGTTTACTCTCCTTAATTTTGTTGGTTTGTATTGTATCATCCTTAAACTTCTTGGGTTATTTGAGAAAGTTTATGATTGATTGTTCTTTTAAATTCTGTGCCCTAGGGTTCATCTGGGCAATTCTCAAACTGGTAGGTTTAGGAGAGAAGATACTGGCTTGCTCTTTCATATTTTGTATTTTTGCAAAGAGACCTTGGCATGTGGAGTTGCATTTTAGTTTTAAGGTTGATGTGGATAAGTTGTTGGGGAAGCGAGAGGATGTATGGGTGTGTTGGGCCTAAAGGTTGTAAATACTTTGTGTTGAATCAAGTCAGATAGACGGAGGGAACTGGGCTAGTGTACAGGATATACATTCTCAACCAAACCTGGGAATGTGTGTAGAGATGGATCTGGCTGGGTAGAAAGGCTGGATGTGGCATGGGTAGAGCCTGTGGTTTGGGGTAAAGGCAGAGAGGGTCCTAGAAGAAGTCCAGAGAATGCTTCTGATGTAGGCAGGGGAGGCAAGAGGCCATGATATTGGATGAGTGGATGGGGATGAAGGCCTGGATAGGGATGGTCAGGGAGATCCTGAGGGCTAGACTCAGGAGAATGGTGTGAAGGATCTGACTTGGTAGAGAGTCTAGATGCTGAATAGATGGGACCTATAGATGATGGTAGGTATTACAGTCCAGGTTAGACCCTGGATAAGAATGTGGGGAGTCTTGCTGGGTAGGGAGATTGGGTGCAGCACCAACTATTGGTTCTTAACAACACAAAGAGCAAAACCAGTCACTAAAACTCCAAATTCTCTGAGATAATCTCTCCTCACAAATGGACTTCTTTCCTGTTTTTTTTATTTTTTTAAATTTATTTTTACTTCCCAATGTGGTCCATTTAGAAAAAAAATGAGACCATTGTGTAACTTGCCTTTTACATTGTGTTCTATCTTTAAATGTTTTTCAAATAAATTTTAACTAACCTGTAGCCCCATGACCAAAGATAGCTGTAAATGTTGCCCAAAATAAAACCGTAAGCTTTCTTAAAAATCTATGAGGGGTGTGTGTGTGTGTGTGTGTGTGTGTGTGTGTGTGTGTTTAACTCAGTGGCTCTCAAGAGTGAGTGCCGTAGGAGACAGATGAAGTGGGCAGTAAGTTACATAACCATTACTCCCCAGTATTATCTATTTAAGATAACTGGTGCATTTTGAAGCCACCAACTTGCCATTTTAGTGTGGAAATTTTAGGCCTGTTAGTAATGAGGAAAAGTATACCACCTTGTGGAAATTTGAGACTAGCTTCAACTGTCTATCCTGGGAACACTCTACCCTTTGGTGACATCAAGGCAACGTTACTAGAAACTAGTAGAGTCAAGAGTCCAGAAAGAGGCAGCAGTATTGTGTCTTCCTGAAGTGTATGTGCCTCTTGCATTGGTTCCTTAATGTACCCTGCCCTTTTCTCCTCTAGTTCTTGTGTATTGAACTTGGCTTCGCCACTTTATTGCTCTGTTGCCTCTCATGTCAGGAGCTATGGCCTCCCTTCACAACCACTGCCACGACTGCTTACTTACAAGTAGGTTTCCTGGGCCTCAGGCTGATGAGGTGGCTGCAGCGTGGAGCCTTGCATGTGGCCCTGATCTGTTTCAGCAAAGATGACACTGCCACCCTGCACAACTCAGGGTGAATACACCTTGACAGTAGAAAGAGAGGTCTAGAATTCTTGGGGTACCACCCAGTGTCTCCTACACCATTTTGTCTAAGATAATCTCAATGGGCCATGATTTGAAAGGCAACATCATTGCTCCTCCAAATGAAGGTATCTCCTGGCTTTCTGTGCATCATGTCCTGTGCTGTCCTGACTTCCATCACTGCATTCATCTATGACCTTGTCACACTTATGCCACAGTCTCCATACATGACAGTCTACTGCTCTCCTTCCTCTTGGGTAGCCACCCACTCACCTGAAAGCCTGCTGATCTCATCTCAAGCAAATATTCTGAACTGGTAGTTTTTTAAATCTTCATTTCTAGTCCATGTACTTATGTTAATTTGTTTAATATGCTTTTATAATTATAGGTGTAGAACAGATTTCCTGTTTGTACAGAAAAGTTATGTCTGAAAATTCAGGAAGTTGGGTTTTAGCTCTTTATTCCTTGTGGTAAAATCTTGTTTTATTCATTATTTTGCTTTAGTTTTAAAAATAGGTAAACTAGGATTTTACACCTTAAAGGAACATTGCTTATTGTTGTTAACCATATATTTTTCTGTGATACATAGGGAAGACACTGAAAAGTATCATTTGTTTTAGCTTGAGAAAATTAATGCATCTGATACAAAACAATCTCTAATGTGACTGGAATCAAAAGTATCAATTAATTCTTGGGGTTTTCCTCTTTCCTTGCTTTTAGGGTGCAGGTTGCACAGCCCTGGTGGTAGCCGTAGTGGCAAGAAAGCTAGAACTCACCAAAGCAGAAAAGCATGTGCACAATTTCATGATGGATACTCAGCTGACCAAAAGAGTAAGTACACGCCCTCACATCCTGCAAGAGGATGCCACTGTCTTGTTCGCACATCAGGAAGTCTTGTTCCACTAAGACTTCAGAAGCAGAGATGTCATAGATTGAAGACAGCAAAACTCCTGGAGCTGGTTTCATTTCTCCCATTTTACAAATGGAATACCTAACTTCAGCTCAATTACAGATAAAAGTAATTACATACAAGGAGATCTCATAAAACTAGACGAGTAGGCATATTCAACATTTCAGCACAGTAATCGGTATTAGGTTGGGTGGAAAAGAACATACTGCCTGTGGAAAGTGGGAATCTTATGGTAAGGTCATTGGAGGAAATAGTGCTGAACTTCTATGAGTGTATCTGCATTCTAGACACAGGTGTTACAAATATAAACTGCTCTTTCTATGACTTGAAGGTCATGACAGATACAGCAAAAATGCCATAGCATCCAGAAGGAAGATCACTTTCCAATTATTAGTAACAAAACAATAATCTGTGTTGACAGAACACACATCTTGGCTATGTCCAAGTGTGACCCATGTATGAACTTACTTCATCGTCAGCAAGCTCATGACAGAAGCCTTGTTATGGCTTTTTGATGCAGTTTGGAAGCCATGACACAGAGAACTCAGGCAGCCTGCTCACAGTCATGACATCAAGGTAGAAAGCTAGAAAAGAAAATATTTTTTATTAGACTATACTTATAGCTTTTTGGATAGTCACTTGAAACATCAAAATACCAAAGTCAAAAATACCTAAAAAATTATCTTGTAGCAGTCCTCGTTTCCCAAAGTAGAATTTCATCAGGCTGTCATTGAGATAATTAAATGCATTGTCATTTGGTAACTCTGCCCACAAAAGAATCAATAGAATTTTTCAGACAAGTTTCCAACTTTCAGCATTTACCTTATTCTTGATTTAGTTCTAAGTACAAAAAGGATCTTTTAGCAAAGCATACTTGCAATCCCATGTTGGTCCAAAGGGAAAAGAAGATCAACTGGGGCCAACCAGGTCAGCGTAGTAGGACCCTGTTTCAAGACACAAATAATAGGCAACTTTGATTAGTATTTCCAATGCAGTAGTTATTTTATTACAAATTCATATTTATGCAGATTCATTTATGAAGGGAGGGACATGAATTTCTGTGGCCTTGCCCATACTTAAGACCCTAGAGCTAACAGTACTTCAAGAGTCTACTATGGGATCAAAGCCTCTCAAATGCATATGCTATTTTTAGCCTGACTTTACTACTTCCAAAAAGCTTTTGAATTATAATTTTTAGGTAGTATGATAAAGGGCACTACATGTGCTATATGGTGTGTGCGTGGAGGTACGTGGAGGTCAGAGAACAACACTGTAGAGTCAGTGCTCTTCTTTCAATTTTATATAGGTTCCTGGGTTGTAGCTCAGTTTGCCAGGCTTACACAGCAAACCTCTCTATCCACTGAGCCATCTCCCCAAATATCTTTTATTTCTCCCCAGTTTCCTCTTATTTTTTTCAATTCCTATTTCCATTCTTAAAACTCATGAGCATTTCTAAAGTGATGACTGGAGAAAATATTAAAGTGAAGAGCTGCTTGGGTACCTGGGATGATGCTTCTTTTCAGAGATCTAGAAATGCAAATGCAACTCCGTGCATGGTTATTAGTTCAGATGCAATCCTGGAGTCATCGCATGCTCCTCTGAGCATCTCCTAGGTCTGACCAAGAAGGTTCTCTTTTGGTAGAGCTTGTGTTAAGAGGCACAAGCTTTACCATATCAAAGAAGCACTTTTATAGAGTCTTTTGTAACCCATGCTATTCTATCATATGTATTATACTTTTCTCAGGAATCAAATAAGTGCTACAGTGGAGAGGATGTTGCAGCAGGAGTCTTGTTGCTTTCTTACTAAAAGGCTGTTCAAGTTTCAAAAGTCACATTCGACAAGAGACCCATTGACTTTAACAACGTCATCTTGCTGTTCTTTCTTAGAAGTGGAACTGCTTTGCAATTGAAACCTCAATTACATACTTGGCCCAACATGTGACCAAAGCCCCCTCTAATATTCATCTATTCAAGATTTTATGCAAAGCCATCAACTTAATGACTGTCATTTGCTGGGAACACACTTAAGTTGGTTGTTTGTGGAATTTCTAAGTGGAATCCATTGAAAATTTTAACTTCAAGTAAGAATTTCAAACTCTTCAGTGATGTCTGAGGGAAATTAAGAGTGAATAAGGACAGACTCATCTTAGTAAAAACTCAAACTCAAGAGCACTATATATATCTTTGAGAGAGAAATACAACTATTCCCTCACATACTCCATAAGAGATAACTTTTCCCCTAGTGGTTAGCAGGCGAAATGGTCATAAACATTCTGAAATCTGACCGTGACTCTAAAGAAAAAGCAATTTGAGTGATGAAAGGCTATTCTCTGTGGAATACATGTAGATTTCTAACCTTTCTAGTATGTGTATTTTTCCCCTTGAGACAGGGTTTCTCTGCAGCTTTGGAACTTGTCCTGGAACTCACTCTTAGACCAGGCTGGTTTTGAACTCACAGAGATCCACCTGCCTCTGCCTCCCAAGTGCTGGGATTAAAGGTGTGTGCCACCACTGCCCAGCTTCCAGTATGTGCCTTATTGAGGCAAACAATAGTGATGAAAAAGCATTCACCATGTGCAAATATCAAGTGGAATGGTTTTATACAAAAATAATTTATCTGTATAACTACATTAGTCAAATAAAACACACTATTCATTGTGTATGAGCATTAAGAGTATTCATTTTATGAAAATTTACCTGACCTCTTAGAATAAAAAATTAGCCCAGAAGTACATGTGCCCAGACTAAAGATGTTATTTGACTTAGAAAGACAGGAGCAGAGAGTTACACAGGATATACATTAGTCCATACATTTTTACTCATAAATGTTTATTGCAATCAGTCATTATTCTGGTTTGAAGCCTCTGACTTATGCTACTCTCTCAATTCTGGGCCCTCACTGGGACTCCTCCTGGATATCCTATTGTTGCCTTGTGTCATGGAGATGCTGTAGCTTTGGATCTGCAGGTCCAGCCCCTTCACATGCTCCAGTAGTTCACAGATGAGGTGGATGTTGAGACGGGCTACTTTGTGGTCATCGTCTGGGCCTGTGGTAGCTGGGTTAGTCAGTCTCCAACACTGCCCCAGATAGATGGTCCAGTGGAGCAGACAGCAAGGAGCAGGGCCAATTCTCCTGCTCTCACACCGTCAGGTCCAGCTCAGCAGCACCAACACCACCAGAGCTAGCTCTACTGTTTTGCCCAGGTGAGGAGGGGCAGAGCCTGCTCTTCAGATTTCTTTATTTGGTAAGGGGCAGGACCAGCTCTTCCATTCTCGTGTCCCTAAGGCTGGCTGTAGGCAGAGTTTTCCTTTGCTAGCACTCTGAAATAACCAATACAGAGACTTAAGATTACTTATAAATGCTCAGGCTAGTTACTAACTAACTCTTGCAACTTAGCCCTCTCTGAGAAGTGAATGGGGGTTGGGGTAGGGAGAAGATGGGGGGATCAGGAGAATGGGAGAGAGGGAACTAGGACTGGTATGTAAAATAAGATTGTTTGAAAAAACCAGAATGTTTAGCGGGTTTGGGCACTAATATAGGAGTTACCTGCCCTCCAGAGAACTAAGAATTAATAGTTTTGATTTCTTTGTGTATGATATCATCAGACCAAGCATAAGACTCTGTAACACTAATGGGGCCTGCTTGTTTGTGTTTTCTGTCCTGCCCAGTTCCCCACAGCTGTTTAACCCCAAAGAAAATCACACAGAGATCTCTATAAGTTATAA